>PVKC010015823.1:0-21175 GCA_004027635.1 Crocidura indochinensis
CATGCAAGGCAAAAGTGCCCAATCCACTCTACTTGTTCTCTGGCCACTATTTGTTTTCAGAATCTGCACTCAAATACAGACATACAGAATATATACTAACGTGCAGAAAATACTTTTTTTCCCTAAATATGTTTGTTGAATTAAGTCATCTCTTTTTCTCTTAAAGTATACTTACCTTTATCAAAAAAACAGCATGTGTTTTATCTTTTGAAAGAGAAACAATGCTTTCTTGATTTTTATGTTCTAATTAGTCAATAAGTGTTATTTATATTTTCTTATTCTATGGTAAGCTATTAATTAAAATGTTAATAAACAATCGTGAAACAAATAAGTATTGGCCATTTATAATACCTAAATATATTATCTATAGTTCTATGAAAGACTCATTTCAAGAAATAAATTAATATTATGAAATAAAAGCTCACACAGTAGATCTTGAGAATCAGATAATTCAGTGGCTGAAATGATTAAAATTTCTAGCAACAACAAGCAAAAGTTGTGTAGATTTAGTACAAGGACAAATAAGAGATTTTGTGTTAATGTAGTTTATGATGAATAGGAGTGAGTATTGGAATAACCTTTTTTGAGAGATTTATGCTACTAAGTCTTTGACAATTTTGATATCTGCTCTGAGATTGCTTTCCCTTCTTATCATCCTTTATAACAATGGAAGTGTTCAGGGATATTGTTGTACCCCAGTTTCCCCCCCAAAAAAAAACTAACTGTAGAAGGACATTTTTATTGTAAATTAGTTAAAATACTTTTTCTATTTTAAAATATTCAAGACAACTTTTATTTCTCTAACTTGCCAACACTACACAGAAGAACACAGCAACCATTTTTTGCAGTGTTTTCTTCAAAATAATTTTTATATAATAGGTGTTGTAGGAAAATATGTTCAATCTGTCAAGATATATTCAAAACACTTCATCCCATTCTTGACAAGTGCTACAGTTAAATGCCTAGAGTAGTGGTAAAAGAGTTAATTTTGGAGACTTAACCTGTGCAACTAATGTTTCTACAAATTATATCTGGAAAACTGGGCTACTTGAATATTGAGATGCCACTTAAACCATACCACATAGCCTTGTTTGGGCTATAGAATAAATAAGATTTTTGAAAAGTGTTTAACATGTTTTTATTAGAATGTTTTTCATTAGAAGGCCTACCATGGTTTGAAATCTGCTTTAAAAATACTTGATTTAGGGGCCCGGGAGATAGCATGGAGGTAAGGCGTTTGCCTTTCATGCAGAAGGTCATCGGTTCGAATCCCGGTGCCCCATATGGTCCCCCGTGCCTGCCAGGAGCAATTTCTGAGCATGGAGCCAGGAGTAACCCCTGAGCACTGCCGGGTGTGACCCAAAAACCAAAAAAAAAAAAAAAAACTTGATTTATTTCTATGTTAAAATGAATATTTATGAATGATTGATGCAATGTTCATCTTATAGTTCTATTCATATTGCATTTTATGGTTCTAAGTGTATCTAAGAGTGGTTATTTCTGAAGGTATATGTTATGTATAAGGTGATGAATCCATACATCCTGGATTCATATAACATTTCAAATTATTTTCTCTAACTGGGGAGATAGCATAGCAAGTGGCACACTTGCCTTGCATGAGGCCAACTAGAAATTTAAACCTAACTCCTAATATTAAACATAAAGCCCATCAGAACTTAGCGCTGAGTGTAGAGTCAAGAATCAGCTAGCTAGTACAGCCAGTAGAGTACAGCTCAGAAACATTAATCATAATAAAATAAAATAATTTATTTGCTCAGCACATCAGTTTCCTCATCTGTAAAACAAGAATTTTATAGATATAAATCAGTTAATCTACAGTCAGTACATATACCGTCTTGTAAGTAGGATGTGATAGATAATTAATGAATATTTTGTATTGCTACAGATTACTTTTATGGAAATACAACTTTATTTCGGGGGCTTTGGGGACACACCTGGTGATGCTGAGGGGTTATTCCTTGAATTGCACTCAAGATTCACTCTTTGGGGGCCCGGGAGATAGCATGGAGGTAAAGCGTTTGCCTTTCATGCAAAAGGTCATCGGTTCGAATCCCGGTGCCCCATATGGTCCCCCGTGCCTGCCAGGAGCAATTTCTGAGCATGGAGCCAGGACTAACCCCTGAGCGCTGCCGGGTGTGACCCAAAAACCAAAAAAAAAAAAAAAAAAAAAAAAAGATTCACTCTTTGCAGTGCTCAGGGAACCATATAAAATGTCAGGGATTAAACCTGAGTTATCTGCAGCAATGCTCGTGATATATTATCTGTTGTCTATCACTCTGGTCCTATAGGATAACTTAATTTTATTCACATGGCACATCTCTTGAGAAGAAAGGGAAAAAATAAACTTATATGCCAAAATTAAAATTGTGAATTTTTGTTTTGTACATAAAACAAAACTTTTACTTGATAACCTTAGAAACAATTTATGTGAGTGTATTAAGTTGCTTTTTCTAAGGATAAGAAAGCTATGTGACTATGCTAATTCGAAATATTGACTCAAATGTTAATAACAAGAAAATGAAATATTCATATTCATGAATCTGCAAAATACTAAGAGATATTTTGCATTGGAGTCACTGAATATATTTATATAATAGCTTAACTTTATATAGCTGTCAAAAATGATACAAAATTTAATTATTCATAAAGTTAAAAGCATTAGTACTTTATTCAAGAAAACAGGGGCCAGAGAGACATTTCAGGGGCCATTTCTGAGCATAGACCCAGGAGTAACCCCTGAGAGCTGCTGGGTGTGACCCAAAAACAAAAAACAAACAAAATAAGAAAATAAATTTGGGGAGTTTTAATGAAAACTTGAAATTAAAATTGATATTATTATTTAAGAAGAGCTGACAGAGATATAGACAAACATGTAGAGAGACCTATGAGGATCTCAGGGTTTCAAAGGGTAAACTAAATGTTCTTCACTATTAGAATTAATATATATTAATTATCTAATATTATCTACATATTAATTTTCTAATTAATCTATATTATTTCTCTTTCTAACAAGATAAAATTATTTTGCCACCTGATTTTGTTCCAACTTTGCTACAACTTTCTCAAAACTGTCATAAAGTTCTAAGAAAGTAACAGGATCAAAATATCATTTCAATGCTAAGTATTCTCTAAAGACAGTGATCTATTTTAATTCTTCAGTGGTTGTTGAAAATTGTAATCTATTTCAAGCAGGCTGGAACAAGTATATTTTTTTTTCTTCACATTAGCCTGGCTTTTACATCTATTTTATATAGGATGAAAGGCAAGAATGAGATTTAAATTTTATATTCAGTTCCTCTGAGTTTAAGGGTCATGTTAATTTCATAATTTTATTTTAATAGCAAAATATGCTAAAATCACCTTTGTATTATTTTTATTATGCTACGCTCATGTATTATCCAAGTTCTTCTTGAAAAAAAAAGCACTCCATTATCAAAATCTTAATTTTTCATGAATGAATACGTTTTACCAAATGCAGAATACCGGTTTAGTTTATCTTTTTTATGTTTTGAATAATGTTTAAAATATTTACTTTCCCTTGTTTAACTTCAGAAAGAAAGGTAATATTTTTCTCTTTATGAATTCATAGTCTTATTCAATAAAATTACTTTATGTGAAAATTTTCGTTCATGTGGTTTTATGAGCACAGTAAAGCAAAATTAATCTTTTAAATACACATTTAATATTTTAAACTGTAAGATCTTGCTTTCTAACAGTAAATTTTTTTGAATAGATTAAGATGTTGAACAAGTGAATTATTCATAGATGTTCTGAGCTCTTTCCTTCCCCATTATGCACTCTGGGTCAAGGGTCATCTATTCAATTTTAGCTTAAACCACTTTATTTCTTCACCTGGTAAATTGATGGGATGGGGGTATGGATTATAGGAGAGAAGAGACAAATGAGAATCGAATATTTAGGAGATTCAGGTACATCATTGGTGGTCAGAAAAAATAGATCAAATATACAAACTACAATGTCAACAACATTGACATCATGAGTCCCCAACTTTAACAACCAATCATAAAATTGTGCCTATCAAGATGGTAGGCTGGGAATGGAGGGTAAGAAAGAGAAACTGGGAACACTGGTGGACAAAATCAGTGCTAGAAAATTGTGTTTAAATTTGTTCATTTATAGTTGTTCTATGATGAATAACTGTATACCTGCTGATGAATGTGAGTGTATTTAATTTATATAAAAGTATATTTATATTATAGCATATTATAATAGTGTAGTACATATAGTATATTATATATTAATATTAAATTTAATATTTTAATTATATTCACATATTCACATAATTACAAATCATTTATATTAAAGCTACCAATATCTCTTAGTCAAACAGAATAGTCATCATTTGGAATGCAAAAACTGGATTTTTCTCTTTGCAGCAACTGTCTTTGTTCTAACAAATTAGTTCAGCTATGCATTTGTACTTATCAAGTTGAGAGGACAAATAAGAATCAAGGTCAACTTCCCTTTAGAAATCAACTGCACTGTTTTTGCTCCCATAGCTGGGAAAGACATCTGCCTTTCCCGAGCTAGACTAGGACAGATTGTCTCCAGGGAAAAATGTGTTCAGAGCATTAGCATTAGTTTCTTTCAATTCAGTTCTTGCATTCTAGATTGTTCTAAGCATCAAATTCTTATTAATAGTTTTACAATTTTTATGTTTTTTTAATTGAGCCACCATTATTTACACTTTCAAGCATATTTTTAGGCATACAATGTTCCAACATCAATACCTCCACCAGTCCCAACATCCCTCTACCATTGTTCCCAGGTACACTTCTAACCTCAACCACCCACCTTGACTATTATGCTTTTGAATTTGGTTATTGAAGTTTTAATTTCTTGATTTCAGTATTCACTCTGCAGACAGTTTTTAGATAATAACATTACATTTATTATTCATATGTTTTACTTCTCTTCAAGAAAATGATTATTTGAATTTCTCTATATTGTAATTATTACTTTCTGAAAGTTTGTTGATAATTATAATTTCAACACTAAATTAAGCCTAATCAAAATTATTTTGAGTATGCTGTAGATTTTGCTGAGTAAAAAAGGATATTTAATACAATATGTGTATGATGCAGAGACTATATATTATTGAGAGGGTCTTAAGAGAATATAATGAGTCAAAACTTCAGAATATTGTTTATTTAAATCTAAAAATTGGTTTCCATTGGGCATCTTGAAAAATTACCATTTTAAAATCTAGTAGGATAAAAAATATTAAGGCTTCATAAATTGCACAGTATTTTCTCTCTGTTGAAATTTAGGTATCACACCTGGATTCCTGTTTTCTTCAGAATTTCAAAGTATAATGCATAAACTAGTGGAATACTGGTAAAATGTTCTCATTCCTACATACATGTATATTTTGTCAAACTTGAACCATAAGTTTCAATATTTTTTGTTTATATTTACCAGCTGAAATACCCTGAATCAATTTTTTATTATGTTGAGTTGAAGATTAAATAGAGCATATAGCAATTTAAAATGAGAGATCGTCTATTCTGATAAATATATGCTTTGCTTCACAATATCCAGGTTGAAAATATCTCTATTTCAGGTAATGTCAATGTAATGTCAATAATAAGAAATTGTGTTGACAATGTAACTTAATTATAAAAATATTTTAGTATTAGCAATGTGACATTATTTATATATATATATATGCAAAAGTTAAAAGGAATATACTATGTGTCAAAATAAAAAATAGACTATTTTAAAAATATAAAAGAAATTTATAGGGTATATATGATTTTTTTTGTTTGTTTTTTGGGCCACATCTGTGACACTCAGTGGTTACTCCTGGCTATGCAGTCCCGGCTTGGGTGACCATATGTGACACGGGATCAAATCAAAGTCCGTCCTAAATAAGCCCCGTGAAAGGCAAATGGCTTACTGCTGCTCTATTGCTCTGACCCATGTGATTATTTTTAATTTTCAATTTTTTCTATCATTTTTTTCTAGGATGTAATTTGCCATGCCAAATTTTCAATCTTCCTATACACCCAAACTTTGCTTTAGAATTGACCAGAGAGGGACCAGAGAGATAGCATGGAGGTAAGGCATTTGCCTTTCATGCAGAAGGTCATTGGTTCGAATCCCTGCATCCCATATGGTCCCCTGAGCATGCCAGGAGCGATTTCTGAGAGTGGAGCCAGGAGTAATCCTGAGCACTGCCAGGTGTGACCCAAAACCAAAACAAAACAAAAAAGAGAATTGACCAGAGAGATGCAAATCAAAGCAACTATGAATTACTGTCTCACACCACAGAGATTGGCATACATCACAAAGAATGAGAACAAGCAGGCCTGGTGGGGATGAGGAGAGAAATGAACTCTTATTCACTGCTGGTGAGAATGCCGGCTAGTCCAACCTTTATGGAAAGCAATATGGAGATTCCTCAAAAAACTAGAAATTGAGCTCCCATATGATCCATCTATACCACTTCTAGGAATATACCCTAGGTACATAAAAATACAATACAAAAATCCCTTCCTCACACCTATATTCATCGCAGCGTTATTTACAATAGCCAGACTCTGGAGACAACCAAGATGCCCTTCAACAGATGAATGGCTAAAGAAACTGTGGTACATATACACAATGAAATATTATGCAGCCATCAGGAGAAATGAAGTCATGAAATTTTCCTATACATGGATGTACAAGGAATCTACTATACTGAGTGAAATAAGTCAGAGGGAGAGAGATAGATACAGAATAGTCTCACTGATCTATGGGTTTTAGAAAAAATAAAATACATTTTTGCAATTATTCTCAGAGACAAAAGAGAAGGTTCAGCTCACAATATGAAGCTTACCACAAAGAGTGGTGAGTGCAGTTAGAGAAATAACTACATTGACAACTATCATAACAGTGTGAATGAATGAAGGAAGTAGAAAGCCTATCTCGAATACAGCAGGGGTGGAGGTGAGGAGGAGTGATATTTGGGACATTGGTGATGAGAATCTTGCACTGGTGAAGGGGACTGATTTTTGCATGACTGAAACCCAACTACAATCATATTTGTAATCAAGGTGTTTAAATAAATATATTAAAAAAAAGAACGGTTGTCTTTCTGTAAATGATGTCCATAGAACTGTGTAGTATACAACCATTTGACTCTATAATAGCTGCAGTCAGGGTATTATTGACTTAAAAACCCCTTAACATTTAACAATATTTCATGCTCTCTAGCAATTAGAGACAGCTATAGTTTTTATGCAAAATATATTTGAACAATTGAGTTCTATTTGAGTATGGAAAAGACTGTGAAATGAATACCAAAATGACATTACAATTTACAATATATTATGATAAATTAAAATACTATGTGATGTTAATCATTACATTTGACCTCAATCACAGTTATGCTAGAGTATAATTAGACTAAAGGAAAATTATAATTCTGTTATGTATTTCCAAGTGAACAGTTTTTTTCTTTACCATAAAATAACTAAACCAAAAGTGATCTACTCTTTATGAGAAACTAGAATAACATTTTATACAGCACTGAAGTTATAAAAGCCACAAAATATTATTTAGCCACATCTTCACTGTTCTGACTGCCCTAACCTCAGAATAAATTTAAAGTTTTTTTCAATGTTTATTCTTGAAAATCCACAAAAAATGTGTTATTGATTAAAATCATTTAATAGTTAAGAAAATTAAAATGAAAAGTATCTTCTAAATGAAGTTTCTAGTGAAGAAAAGTATTAATTGTTCCAGAGTGATAGCTTATTGGGAAATGTATGATGAGAAGAAGCTATGGGGTCTACATAGGAGAGAGTTTTAGGACCAGGTGGAGGTAATGCCTGGAGGTAGCTCTCTTTACCTGAAAGGAAGGGAGCCATTTTATCACAAATTCTGAAAAGGCTTCAGAGTTGTCAGTCTGGAGTTAGATTTCACTGGTGAGGTGACACCTCCATTAGAAGTTCAAGGAGCCAGTCAAGTATCCAGGGATCATGGACTCTTGAAATGGAGAAGATCAAGTGTGGAGATTCAAAGAAACACAGATTTTATTTTAAGTACAGATGTTAAGAACTAAAGAGATAATATATGATTTAAACAACTTTTCTTGTATAAGACAAGATTTAGTTTGATCATCTTCTACACTGCATTTTGTCTCCCAAGCACCAAGAAGAGTGACCCCTTACCACAGATGCAGGAATAGTCGTAGGCCCCAGGTGTGGCTGTAAAACAAAACAAATAATAATATATCAATATTCTTTTTTTTTTGCAAGTTTCTTTTATATCTTTTCTTTTATATATTCTTTTTTTAATTATTTTTTATTTTTTAATCATAGTGGTTTACATGATATTCACAGTAATATTCCATTTACAAATAAACATTGAATCAGGGGAATTCCCATCACCAAGTTGTTCTCCCTCCACCTCCATACCCATTCTGTCTCCCAAGTCCTCCACCCTCTCCCCAGGGACTTCTAGATATATCAATATTCTTACAACTCAGGTTTGCATACCAACTATAGACACTTCCTACCAAAATATTAAATATGCTATAAACACAAAGAAAAGAGGAAAATTTAAATTAAAATGTAATTTAAAAATATGGTCATGACAGATCAGCATAAATTATTTGACAGGTGGGTGCATTAGTGATGTGGAAGGCTAAGAGGAACAAATTAAGGGTTAAGAGAAAGGTTGAAGAATGGATGTAAATTAAGGCATTGATATATATCTTTTTACTATTTTATAACTGAATATGGTTTGTTTTCTACCACTTCAGAAAGACTGGTGTTTTAGGGAGTTATAACTCTAGTAAAATGTTGCAAGGGAACACTTAGTTCAAGGTAAGGGAAATGAAGACAAATTTCTCTGTACACCTTCAGAATTCAATATTCTTATTATAACTTTTCAAAATTTTAGTTGTGAAATCTGTGTGAGCTGTCACATTTTAGCTTATTTTATAAGTGTGATTTTAGGAACAATAAAGACACTGTAAATCACTATATTTTGAAAAGAGAATTAGAACAGTAACAGAAAACATACTTGGGTGTTATAGTATTGATAATAAGAAGAATTATAATAAAATGTTTTAATGATTTAAAAATAGTTTTAAATAAAAAAGTTATTTTAGAGGTAGCTGAAGCAACTCTAAAATCAGAGTTTGAAGGCAAAGAAAAATGAATGAACAGAGGGAAAAAGGTCTTTAATACCTTGTCAGATAATGAATAATATTGGCTAGGTAATATACAACCAATTAAGGAGATACAAGAAGTGAAACATTCATTGACATATATTAGATAATGATCATAAAGTTATTCCATCTAAAGCTTAGAGTAGTTATATGCAAGTATAATTACTAATCTATAAGTCTGCCTTTGAGATTTATCATGTCAGTTATAGTATTGACATGCCTTTCTTAACAAATCTTAATATAAACTGAGGTGTGAAAGGAATATTGAATTTTCTGACAAATTAGTGGTGATTTATATTGTTTTAAGATTCTGAGATTCAGGATGCAGCAATTTTGATTATGGAATAAAAAAAGAAGCCATGAAGACATTCAAGTTTTTTATTTTAGAATAGCATATTCTTAATCCTTTTACTGTTACTTCTTTTAATATTAGAGACCCTTTGTCTCGCTTCACATTTTACCCCTTTTAAAAAATATACTTTACCACACTGAACCCCATTTGCTGGTTCAATTATTTTATTATATAATCTTAAAAATATGTAGTATTCCTCATTTTAGTATAAATGCCCAAACCAAAGTATAATAATGTCAATTAAATTTTATGGTGTTTTAAATTAATTACTGAAAATTATTATCTTTCCAGAAGTTATATATCATAATTTTCTTCTCTAAGAACTTTTACTATTGACTATATCATATATTTGATTCACATATATTTTTAATATTCACAAATTGTTTAATAAAATTCTGTTTTTGAGGGCTTATTATATATCTTTTATTTACTAGTTTGCACAACTAAGCCTCATTAACCAATTGTCTCATTAATTTTATGAAGAAATTAGGGTGCTTTTGTTTAAGCTGTTCAATTAGCAAATTATTAAAAATTCTTAGAGCTGTCATGAAAAATATATAAAGAAGTTTTATACAAAGCTAAGATATTTTAATTTGGTCTCAAAGGTTATTCAAAAATGATCTTTCTTAAAATATATTTACTCTAATAAGTTTTTACCATGAACTGAAGGTATGAACATTGGTAATATTATATTTTAGGTGGGTTTTTACATAAAAATACTTATTATATAAAATTAAAAAATTTTGAGTACTGTCAAATTATCAGAGTAGTAATGACAGTAGGGTTATGCCTTCCTCGTGTTTGTAATGATTAAACATATAAATAACAACAATCTCTGAAAATGACTGGACAGCTAGAGGACCAGGTTATTACAGTAACCAGTTTATATCTCACCTCCAAAATGTATCCTAATATTAATGTACCATTTTTACATATATGTTTATATTTTTCATGCCCTTTAAATGTGTTATAATTTGACATTATACAGCAATAATTTGAATAAAATAATGACATGTTATCTGTATGAATATGGTTAATAAAATACATTGTTTTTTAATATCTAAAATATATTCATTAACAATGTTCGAGTAAAACAATTTTAAAATGACATACCCAGGGATACTCAGGTTAGTCCTGGCTCTGTAGTCAGGAAGCACTCCCGGCAGTGCTCGGAGGATCATAAATGTTCGCATGGGTGGAATTCAGGTTGACTACATGCAAGGCAAACACCCTACTCACTCAAGATAGCTCTCACCCAGACAAGCATATTTAAGGAATTAGTATGTCCTATTTCCCATTATTGTAGTTAGTAATGGGATATATTCTAAGATTCAAAAGAAAATGTATTTACACAAAGAGTATGGAGATAAAAATAAAATAAATCAAACAAAACAAACAAAACCACAAATTTGGTGAAATGAATTGAAAGAAATTTAAAAGCATTTTTTATAGTTTTGAAAACACACCTGAGAGTATTCGGAGCATAATGTGAACCATAGAGGTGTCATGGTTATTGCAAAAGAAAACAGGCCTGGTCCGTGCCTAGAATGAAATCAGGAGAAACTCCTGGCTTCTTACAAGTGTCAGGGTTCAAAAGCATGTTGTATCCTTTGTGAATGTCTTAACCTCTATATTTACTTCTGTACATTCTACTAGATAAGAGTTAAGAATGTGGATAAGTGTTTTGAAAACTTCAGGATAAAAGTGTGTAAATAGGATGTCTGTCCCTCTGCTTGGAGATCCATGTCTTTCTGACAATAAATTTATCTTTCTTCTGTACTCTGTGTCCTCTATTCTCTGTGATGATAGGTCATCCACCATTTAATTCTGGCCCAGGGATGATTCTTGATGTTACTCAGGGCACCATTTAGTATGGATCTAACCTAGGTGTACTCAAGACAAAAAAAAATAATAATCCTGCCCACTGTTTTTACTGGCTCTTAAAATCCATATTTAAGCTATTTTAAGTATTAAAACTAGACATAAAATATGAATAATAAACAAGTGCTTGCAAGGCAGACACTTTACCTCTAGTGCCACCTCACAGACAACAAATGAGCTATTTTTATGTGAGCCAAAGTATTTTATTTAGTTACTATCAGAAATTACTAATTATTTTTGCCTAAAGTTATTTTAATTTTTCTTTGAGAGTAACAAATTTGAAAAAATGTTAATGATATGATTTTATTTTGATCCAGCTTATATTGAAAAATTAAAGTAAAAATCACTGTTAATTGCTTTTTTACAATTTAAAAATATTATCAGGATTTTTAAGCAGTAATAGGGAGTCCTCCATCGTTTGTTGTTTTGTCCTATCATGAATTGTTGCTTGGGATCAATGGGAACCGGATCATGGGTGATCAAGGAACCATAAAGTGCTGGGGATGTTACAAAGGACTTCAGGTATGCAAAGTATGCTTTCCATTACTTTCAGATATCACCAGATCCTACTTATAATTCCTGATAGAGATAATATGGTTCTCAGATCCAATGCTGGCTTTTTCAAACATTTAGCTTTCCAAAAATGGATCTGGGGGTATTTGATATTAGCATCCCCAATTATACAGAATCCGTAGTAGAACAATACTTTAACAGTCAATTTTATTTTGATAGTCTCCTATTTTTAGGATGCTGGCTGAGATTGAAAACGAAGATAAAGCATTTATAATTACTCAAAAAATAAAGCAATTCCAAAATTGCTTGCTAATTTGTCTTCTTGATATATTTCCTTTATTAAATAGTCCTTTAACTTAAAGCAACCTGAGTATTTGGAGAAAAAATCTGGGTGATGGACTTTCATTCTAATACTCAGGAAATAACAAGCATAGTTATCTGAACAAGATTTACTTCAAGATGAGAAATTATTCTTTGCTAGTCAGTAAGAAAATATTTTGTATAAGTCAGCATAACTTGATGTGAATAATTGTTGACTATAAATTTTCTAGAAGAAAACCATTCATATATTTTTGCTGACATTCATTAAAATATATTATTTATATAAATATCAGTTAAGGATTAGCTAATAAGACTAATGCATTTCTTCTGTCCCACTCTCTCTGATCTGTCACATTATATTAAAAATAACTACATATAGATTGAATAACAAGTAATTTTTATGACTTTGAAGGCAAAATAATTTTCTGATAACATATTATATTGTCAAAATACTATACAGTGCTTTTTATTTATATTGAGTTACTTTCATAAGATATATTTATTTTAATCTTTTGAAAAGAAAACATTTATGGCTCAAGCATATTTGGTTAAATAGAGGAATCCTACGACTTAGAAAAAAACCATTACCTATCGTTAATCTCCATATTTTTCTTCCTGTATTTAATATACAATATGACCTAAAGTTTCTTTTCATAGTTTGATCTTTCTTCACTTGTAAAAACACTTTTGAGTGCTGTTTAAACTCTCTTAAACATTCTAAAGTCAAAATAACAAGATGAATAATTTATTTATATTTTTTTTTGTTTGGGGTCCACATCAAGTGATGATTAGGATTTACTTCTGGCACTCCAGAGTCAATCCTATTAATGTTCAGAAAACCTTTTGGGACGTTGGGGTTGACCATATGTAACGCAAGTCGTCTACCCACAAACAATTGTCCCAGCACTAAAGAGAATGGCTACTTAACATACTTCTCAAATAGTTATGAATGCCATGGATCATCTTTATCACTATTAGGTTAATGCTTAGTTTTCCAACTTGAAGAGGCATCATTTTCCTCTGGGAGTAGAATCTCTGGAAACTCAATTTAATTATCTACTGCTGAGTTCATATCTCAGTTGCTTAATTGTATCTATTCTGATCCTACTTTAACTCGATCTCACTTTGAACTGCAAATATATAACTAACTTTAGTCAATTATGTTTACCATAAGACAACCAATATTAGCTATAAAATTGTATATATACATATATATCAGTAAAATATATCAATATATGTATATATTTATCAAATATATGTTAGTTCAATATTTATACCAGTATATTAACAGTAGTATGTATTTCAGTAATATATATCAGAAATCACAGAAATTACATCCTTTGAGATCTACATTGATTTAATATGTATCAAAATACTTTATTTTTCTCTGTTTTATTTAGATTAGGTCAAATATTGCAATTATATATGACTAATGTTGCCATTTCATTTTAAAATGTTAGAGAGAATTGACAAAAACCTTGATAACTGTCTTACCATTAAAATAAAATTACTATTCTCATTATTCCAGATGGTGAAGTTATGCTTTAATAAACATTCAAATATTATTAATTTCCTAGGCTAAATAAAAATACATTAATATATATGTACATGTATCTATTTTTCAGGGGTAACAAGAAATTTTGGGGTGCTAGAAATTGAACTCAGAGTCACATAGATGTAAGGCTAGTGCCTGGCACTAGGTTATGGATATTTCACATGCCCTAATCAAGTGTCTTTTTTGTTTTGTTTTGTTTTGGCTACACCCAATGGTGCTCAGGGCTTACTCCTTTGCTCAGAACTTGCTCCTGACTCGAGGACCATATGGGATGCCTGGAACTGAACTGCGTCCATCCTAGGTCAGCCTCATGCAAGGCTATGCTGTCAATTCAAGTGTCTTGATAAAGATAAAACAGCAGGTATAAATAATTTTGGTTGCCATTATTGGATGAAATGTTTTGTACCACAGCTGACAGTGTTTAAGAACTAATTCTGTGCTTGCAAGTTGCTCCTGGTGGTGCTCAAGGGACCTTGCAGTGTTGGGGATTGAATCAGGGTTGGTCGCATGCAAGGCTAGTGCCTTACACTTGTGTACTCTCTAGCTGCACTTAATAATAGAATTAAGTGCAAAATGTCAGTTATCACTAATTTATAAATGTATTAAGATGGTAAATATTTTAAAAAGACAGAAAATATTGAGTAAGCACTGTGCTGCATAGAAGGCAACAATTTTTAGCTGGGTAAGGAGGGTGCTTTGCTACACCTAGCTGTGCTTAGAGATTGTGCCTGTCTCTCTAATAGGGGTTCATTCCTAGTGGTGATTGGTGACCATATGAGGTGTCAAGAAGGCAAAAGCCTTCCTTGTACTATCATCTCTAGGAAGGCAAAAGTATGTGTGGAACAGAGAGCTTTTTATGATGTCAATATAGTTAACAAAAGGTCAGAAAACACCTTCATTCTAAGAGGTCTCTTCATTTTAGTTGAAGGGAAAGTTAAGGACTGCTGAAAATGAAGATAATGACATAAAATTTTAATGATAAATTGAACAATGCAATTTTAGAACTCATTATAGAAGAAAAAGATAGATAATGCTAATATCCTGTGGAATAAATGAAATACAAAGGATTTGGTACTAAGTCATTTAGGGCTATAAAGGTAAGAATTTGAAACACATATTTTAAAGCTTTCAAAATTAATAATTGGACAATTAAAAATACTTATTTTGAGTGCCAATATAGCACATTTTATTCAATTCTAAAACTAAAACTAGTAATTACAAACAGTGATAATACACAAACACTGTGAAGAATTTTTTGTTTTGTTTTGTTTTTGGGTCACATCCAGCAGTGCTCAGGGGTTACTCCTGGCTCCATGCTCAGAAACTGCTCCTGGCAGGCACGGAGGACCATATGGGGCACCGGGATTCGAACCGATGACCTTTTGCATGAAAAGCAAACGCCTTACCTCCATGCTATCTCCCGGGCCCCTAGAGAATTCTTTTTTTTTTTTTTTTGGTTTTTGGGCCACACCCAGTGACGCTCAGGGGTTACTCCTGGCTATTCGCTCAGAAGTCACTCCTGGCAGGCACAGGGGACCATATGAGGAACCGGGGGATCGAACCGAGGTCCGTCCAAGGTTAGCGTAGGCAAGGCAGGCACCTTACCTCCAGCGCCACCGCCCGGCCCCCGAATTCTTAATTTTTTAAAATTAAAAAGAGTACAATATTATTCAGAAAAATATAATAACCTTTATAATGAGCAAAAAAAGTAGTGTTAAAAAACATTGATGACCTGGCAAATACATAAGAAACCAAGAAATTTTAAGACATAAATGGAACAAATACCTTAATATTACATATTTAACTTTTTTCTAGTTGAATGCTCAGTTTTAAGACAGAAGTTATTGTGTTTATTGACGCTTTTGATGCTATCCATATATATTATATGTATAATTGATATACATATATAACTATTATAGAAACATATTTTATATATTTGTATATTTATATGTTACATAAATATAATTTCTTAGGTGTGAATAAAATTAGAGAATCTAGATATGAGGTAGCATAGAGTTAAAAATTATTGAATATATTACATTTAGATCATTATAAATAACCTAAAAGAAATTCTTGAGAATCATAACTCATATTATTATATTTGAATTCATCCAAGCATTTGAACATGAAGTAGAATTTTATATTTTATTTCTTTTTTTCTTTTGTTTTTGGGCCACACCCGGTGACGTTCTAGGGTTACTCCTGGCTATGTGCTCAGAAACTGCTCCTGGCTTGGGGGGGCGCCATATGGGACGCAGGGGGATCGAACCGCAGTTCGTCTTAGGTTAGCATGTGCAAGGCAGATGACTTCTTACGTTTGCACCTTCATTCTGTTCCCTTATTTTCATAATTTCTAATAGATGACTTTACAATTACCATATATTTTGATTAATTATTGCACTGTAGGATTTGATAAAATTAAAAGTATCAATTTATGTATCTATTAAAATCTAGAAATAAAGTATATGGATAGAAGTGGGATACATAATATATAAAATCTAATATTTGATCAGCAAAGAAAATAATGCATTCCATACATCTAGTACAGGGAAAGCTAAGCAATACAGAGGGAGCAACATTTAAATTTATCTTGCAATTAGTCATTATTTTTGAGATAGAATCCCCAGCTCAATTCTTTAAAAGCAAGAAATGTGTCTTTATGGAGAAAAAAAAATCGTCTTGTGCAGGATCAATAGTACAAGTAAGACATGTACATTGCCCAGCTTTTTTCTGTGGCTCCACATAGGATTCCCCAAGCCTTCCACTAGTGCTAGATCCCTGAGCAAAAATCCAGGAACAGGCCATGGAACTGCCATGTGTGCCCCAAAACAAGCAAAAGGAGCCCTACACATAAAAATGAAATATGAAAATATGTCTGCCAGAACAAAAACACGAACTTAAGCTGATATTCCTTACTGTTAAGATTTTATTTAGCTTTTGTTTCTGGAATACCTGAAGATCTCCTCAGAATGCTAGAGAGTGCATTCTTTCTAACCAATGAACCCCACCACAACACGCAGGAAAAACCACACTACAAAGGTGACAATGGGGAAACCTCGCAGACAAACATCATGCACAGAGAGTGAAGAAAGATGATAGCTCGGATGACCTAAAAAAATTCCAACCATCTGATTAACCTCTCCGATAAGGGACTTAAAATAGCAATAGGGAAGATGTTTGTAGAACTCAAAGAAAGTATAGATCGATCTGAACAGAACACAAAGACAAGAGATCAGAAAACTCCAAACTGAAATAACAGAAATGAAAAACACAGTAGCCAGCTGAAAACCTCAGTGGATGGCCTAGACAGCTGGGTAACAGCAACTGAGGAGAGAATCGGCATACTGGAAGATGAGATGCAGAAAAACTCAGCACAGCAGAAGAAATTGGAAAAGAACCTCAAGACAAATGATCAGGCAATGGAAAATGTACTCAAGGAATGCAAACAAATGAAAATGGAAGTCTCTGATAAACTCAACAGAAACAACCTCAGAATCATTGGAGTCCCAGAGACCCAGGAAGGAGATGACCAGGAAGAATCAACTGTCAAAGACATCATCAAAGAGATACTCCCAGAGTTAAAGACTACATGCAATCAAATCCTACATGCCCGAAGAATACCAGCTAAAAGAGACCCAAAGAAAAACACCCCCAGACATATCCTCGTTACAATGACAAATCCCACATATAGAGATAGAATACTGAAAGCAGCAAGATCAAAAAGGGAAATTACATTCAAAGGAGCATCCCTAAAACAGCAGACATGTCACAATAAACTCTCAAGGCCAGAAGACAGTGGTGGGCTATTGTGACAAGACTGAATGAAATGAATGCCTCACCGAGAATACTGCACCAAGCCCGACTCACTTTCAGGTTTAAAGGAAGAATACATAGCTTCATGGATAAATAACAGCTCAGAAAATTCACAGATGATAAACCAACTTTAAAGGAAAAACTGACAGGTCTACTTTAAGACAAGAGAAACCAACAAACACAGCAAACTTATCTACAAAGATGACATTAAATCCTATGATAATCATCTCATCCAATGCCAATGGACTAATTTCACCAATTAAAAGACAGAGTGGCAAAATAGGTCAAAACGATGAATTCAACCTTCTGCTGCCTACAAGAAACATATCTGAATAGTCAGAACAAACATAGACTCAATATCAAAACTGGAGGAAAATCATCCAAGCAAACAACACCCTCAAAAAAGCTGGGGTAGCCATATTAATATCTTATGACACCAACTTTATACTCAGAAAAGTGGTAAGGGACAAAGATGGACACTATGTACTAATCAAGGAATATGTGCAGCAGGAAGAAATCAGACTATTAAACATATATGCACCCAATGAGAGACCAGCAAATTATCTAATAGTTACTGACAATTCTGAAAGAAGACATCAATAATAACACAACAATAATTGTGGGAGATATCAACATGGTCCTATCAACATTCGATAGGTCGACCAGAGAGAAACCCAACAAAAACATGCTAGCCCTGCAAAGAGTAATGGAAGAAAGAGGACTGGTATATATATATATATATATATATATATATATATATATATACACACACACACATATATATATATGTATATATATATATATATATATGATGCTCCATTCCAAAAAGTCTGGATACACATTCTTCTCCACTGTACATGGGTCATTCTCCAGGATAGACTACATGCTGATACATAAAACATACCTCCACAAAATCAAGAGGATAGAAATCTTGTAGGATATCTTTGCCAACCACAAGGTTCTGAAATTAGATGTGAACTACAAAGGTACACAAAAGAAAAACTTTAACAATTGGAAATTAAACAGCCTGCTACTGAACAACCAGTGGGTCTGAGATGAAAGCAAAAAAGATTTCAAAACTTTCCTGGAAACAAATGATAATGAAGGCACAAACTGACAGAATCTATGGGACACAGCAAAAGCGGTCCTGAGAGGAAAATTTATAGCTCTAAAAGCACATATCAGGAAGGAAGAAGGGGCATACCTGAATAACTTAATGACGCAGCTCAAAAAATTAGAAAATAAAAGGAACCAAAAATAGGGAGACAGAAGGAAATAACAAAGTTGAAAGCAGAACTCAGTGAAGTGGAAACTCAAAAGACAATCCAAAGATCAATGAAAGCAGAAGTTGGTTCTTTGAAAAAATAAGCAAGATTGATAGACCATTGGCAAAACTCACAAAGAAAGAGAGAGTGAAAAGCGATAACCCGTATTAGAAATGATAAGGGAGAGATCACGGCAGATATTGCAGAGATGCAAAGGGTAATCAAAGACTACTTTGAGAAACTTTATGCGACTAAACATGAGAACCTAGAAGAAATGGAAAAATTCTTGGACACTTATAACCTTCCACAGTTAAGTAAGGAGGATGTAGCACATCTAAACACCCCCATCACTACTGAGGAAATTGAAACTATAATCAAACATCTACCCAAAAAGAAAAGCCTAGGCCCAGATGGATTTCCTAATGAATTCTTTCAAATCTTTTCAGGAGGAGCTACTAACAATCCTAGCCAGGCTCTTCCATGAAATTGAAAAAAATGAGAACACACCCAAACAGCTGTTATGAAGCCAACATCACCTTGATAGCAAAACCAGACAGAGATGCTGCCGAAAAACAAAGAAAAGTACAGACCAATATCCCTGAGGAATAAAGATGCAAAGATCTTCAACAAAATCCTGCAAATAGAATTCAATGCAACATCAAGAAGATCATACACTATGACCAAGTAGGTTTCGTCCCAGGAATGCAAGGATTGTTTAACATCCGTATTCTATCAACATCATACACAACATCAAAAACAAGAAAAACAAAAATCACATGATCATATAAATAGATGCAGAGAAAGCATTTGATAAGGTCCAACACCCATTCTTGATCAAAACTCTCAGCAAGATGGGAATAGAAGGAACCTTTCTCAATATAGTTAAGGCCATCTACCACAAGCCAGTGGCAAATATTATCCTCAATGGAGAAAAACTAAAAGCCTTTCCTCTAATTTCTGGTACAAGACAAGGCTGTCCTCTCTTACCACTCTTATTCAACATAGTACTGGAAGTGTCAGCTATAGGGATCAGGCAAGAAAAAAGTATCAAGGGAACTCAGATAGGAAAGGAAGAAGTCAAACTCTCATTGTTTTCAGATGACATGATACTCTACTTAGATAAACCCTAAAGACTCTATCAAAATGCTTCTAGAAACAATATACTCATATAGCAAGCTGGCAGGCTACAAAATTAACACACCGAAATCAATGGCCTTTTTATATACCAACAATGATAGGGAAGAGACCAATTTTTTTTTGTTTTTTTTTTTTTGGTTTTTGGGCCACACCCGGTGACGCTCAGGGGTTACACCTGGCTATTCGCTCAGAAGTCGCTCCTGGCAGGCACGGGGGACCATATGGGGAACCGGGGGATCGAACCGCGGTCCATCCTAGGTTAGCGCAGGCACTTTACCTCCAGCGCCACCGCCCGGCCCCCGGAAGAGACCAATTTTTAATGACATTTGTTTTGGTTGCATTTTGGTTGCAACTGTTATATGGTTGCATTTTCTTCTAAAAGCTTCTGAGTGTCAATGATCATTTTTTTTTTTTTTGGAATATGCTAGACTAAAGCAAATCCTGCAATTTTTTTTCTAAATTTGTGGGGATTTTTGTCTGAATTAATCTATCATGAGATTAGTCTCTACTTCATTATACAATGATATTTGCATATATTTGACTGTGTCTTGTATATGCACATGTTCCAGAAAGAAATTTTAAATGTTCTATACCTGAGTACTTACCATATTATTGAATTATAAGTAAATTAATAGAAGTCTAGATTATTTAATTAGTCTCATTCAGCTAGTACATTAATATGTAATAATATATAAAGTAAGATATTAGGACATTAGTTTTGAAGAATGAAGTTGAGTTCTAGTCAAAGTCACATCTAGCATATCTGTACTCAGCATTTATATTTTTAGGTTAAAATTAACCACTCCCATGAGGCCAGAGTAATAGTACACTGGTAAGATATTTGCTTGCCTTGTATATGATCAACCTAGGTTTGATACCTGAAATTAAATTGGAATCCTTGACTCATAAAGTAATGATGTCTGAGCACAGAATCAGGGCAGATCATAACACTGATTAGTGTGATTGAAACAACAAAAATTTTAACTTTAAAATGATTAACTTAATACATAAATGAAATTAATAAAAACATATAAAAATAAAATACCATATTAAAAAAATAAAAAATAAAATAACAAAATTAGTTCCCTAAGCTCACACTTTTGTGATGGCAAATTATTCGTTTTCAACATATA
>PVKC010015824.1:0-21208 GCA_004027635.1 Crocidura indochinensis
CCCATCAGCCACCTTATCGGAATCTTCACATGCACCAAATGTAGCCGGCAGCAGCTGCATTTCTACCAGGCTAAGGATTCCTTAATCAGATTTCTTCTTCTTTTTTTTTAATCCGAAAGGGTTACGGTGCCAGTCTTTGCAAATCGCTAAGAGCAGGATGGCTGTCCCTCTGTGCAAAGCCAGTGTGACAGCTCCTAGACGCTGAGGCTGACCTTCAAGGATGCCTCCAGTCCTGAGAGCACAGCATGCTCAGCACCATCGAGCCTACTGCCCTTTCCACACGGCATGCCAGGCATTCGTCATCCGGCAGGTACACCTGGGAATGCGCCTTTTCAAAGCAGGCCTGCAGGCAGAGGCACCGAGAGTGTTGTGATGTGTGTGTGTGTGTGTGTGTGTGTGCATGTTTCGCTTAAGTGTGAGTCTGAGCAAGTGTGTGCATGATTTATTTTCAGTGTGTGTGATGAGCATGTGTGAGAGCTATGTGTCTGAGAGACTGTGTGTGTCTGACTGTGTACACCTGAGGTTATGTGTTTGTGAGTGCATGTGTGCATGCGAGAGCATGTGTTGAATAAACATGAGATTGTAGTTATGTGCCTCTGCGTGTGTGCGTGTGAAAGTGTGTATGTGCGTGTCCGAGTGTATGAGAGTGTCTGTGTGCATATGATTGTGTGAGTCTGTGTTTGTGGGTATGCATGTGTCCCTCTGGAGTTCCTGGTCAGAGGGTCCTAATAATGTTTCTCTCAGTAGATCGTCATCCATCCTGCTCACAAGAAGAGCATTTAAACTATTTGCTTTCCCTACAGTGCTGCTTCTTGAGGCTGTGACCACATCACCAATCTGGATACCCTCAGTGAACCCCACTATCTGTGTTCCTGCTTTGCCATACATGGCATCTGGGACTCTAGGGGGAGAAATCGATGTGGAAAAAGAGAGAGTGCTAGAGAGCCTGAATAATAGTCTGTCACCAGTGTGTACATTAAAAGCTCAGAGACAAAGAAGGTGAGGTTTACCAGGCCTCCAGACCCTCATTACAGCTTTATCCTCATTAGTGAGGTCATTTGGACTGGAGAGGGGCCCTGGGCTGAGGGAGGCTGGAGAGTCTATTTCTGGAGAACGGGGTGCCTGCCTATTTGTTTTATGTGAATTTGGCCCTGAAGCCACCCCATTCCCCCCTCCTGGCTCTATAGAATGGGCCGGGCTTGGAGGAGCTAATTAATCACTTCCTGCAGAAATCCTAGAGCTCAGCCTTCCAGCTAGGATGACCTGTGGGCTATGTGTCCATGCCTGGCCCTCTGCACCCCCCAGTCCAGCTGCTTCCCTGTTTTTAGGACTTGCAAGTGTGGGCACAACTGGCTAGCCTCAAGAGCATGCCCTGGGGCTGTCCTCACTCACTCCTCTGCAGTTCTGGGGGAGAGGGGGATGCTGCTGCCACCCCTACCTCCCCCTGCCTGTGCGCACACAGAGCATCAGTCCTGCTGATGGAGGTCAGGAGGGTCCAGGTTGGATTGGGAGGCATCTCAACCTCCCCCATCACAGTGGGCACTCTGTGGAATAGAAGGAATGGTGGTTACTGAAGCAGCAAGATGCCTGGCCTCAGGCTTTGGGGAGGGGGGATCCTGTCATTGCATGGTTTAGCCCCTGGCTCCCTTCTAAAGAGCTGAGGCTCCTGTAGTTTTCAGAGATCAAAGTGAAATCTGAATAACAGCAGAGGCTACCTGGGCTCAGAGAGTCACTTCCCCGACATTTATGCTGACAGAGCATAGGGCTTCTCCTTTGTACCTTTTAGGGTTCTTTTCTCCTCCTACACTTAACCCCTAGCCCTATCCCCTGTGTAGGTGGTTCTAAAGAAAGTGCTTGAGTATGTCGTGGGAATTGGTTTTAGCCTAGCTTTCTGCAAAGTTACAGGGAAGCTGAATTTCATTTTATTTTTTTCTTATGGCAGTGAATGCATGATGCTCCTCAGAGCTGGTCAGTGGGGAATGGATCACACTGGTGCCAGGAAGCTGCAGCCAACACCGCCTGAGGCCTTGGTGCTGCTGAGCATTGCAGCTGCAGGTGGCTGAAGATGCTATTAGCAGGCAGCCTTTGTCCGAGTGAAAAAATCCACAGTGATGAAGAGCTGAGCTCCAGAAGGTACGTTGCAGAGACACCAAAGCTTTACGTGTCGACAAAGTGCTTTTCACCTTTAAGACATCCGGCAAAGTTTAATCCAATCGAATTCAGGAGCCTTCAATTTCATGGAGCACAGGCTCTGTGTTGGGGGTCACAAACACTAAGACATTCGATTTCAGCCTCCACCCTTCACACACAACCACACACACAACCACACACACACACACACACACACACTCTACCACCACCACCACTACCTCTACCACTAATCATTTTAGCACTGTGACCATCTTGATGGCATGGAGCCTGGAAGAAGGTGTCCATAGGATCCTTTGTTTCCAAAGGGAAAGGCACAAAAGGAACAGCTCCCTTTTGTGAAGTGCTTGGAGGAAAAAAAAAAATCAACATGCTGCTCTTCATGCTGGGGCCGTGTGCATTGCACGTCCAGATGTTCGTCAACAAAGCATGCACCATCCGGGGACCGAGAGCTGATGCCACTTACTTACCTGGGATGCGGTTGCCAAATTCATTAACTGAGAGAAGGGCTGTGGCTCAGAGAGGAGCCCTGGTTGGATGTGTGTGTGTGTGTGTTTGGGAGGGTGTTTAGAAGGCATATTGGGGGCAGCACAGAGCCAGGCTGTAGGGGCTTGGGATGGGCCCTCTGCCAAGCTAAAGGAGTAAACACAGCTGAGCTGTGGCTGAAGATTCTCTGGCAGGTTTGTTTGGAGGACTTCAAGACCCCCCCAAGACAGATCTCAGGTCCACACTCCCCCCAAGTCTTCCAAAACTAGGATAGGGACAGAAGTCAATGTGGCTGTTCCTTTGGAGAGGGATAAACCAAAAGGGAAAAGGGCATAAGGACTTTTGGGGGGTCATTTTTTTAAAGCAACATTGGAGTGACTGCTGTCACATTCACCCCACTATTCATTTCAAGAGTTCTACATTTGCGATATGTAATCAGACCACAAAAAGGAAAACAATTAAGAAAAGAAAAATCCCAGATTTCACAAATCTTCTCTGACACTTAGCTCTCCTTATTCTTTGCCCATTGCTGGGGTAGCTTTGAACTTTGGGGTTAAATTCAAAGCTTCTCTCTCCAGGTTAGGAGAAGCCCTTTTCCCCTGTTGAGGAAACCAAAGTAGAAATAGGACCGATCCGAAACACTATTTCTAGCCTCTGTGGGTCTTGTTGTGACCACAGGCTTGCTTCATCCTTGTTCATGAAAAATGTTTTGCCGAACAGCTTACCAAGTGGCCCCAGTCAGTAAAAAATGGGGGGAATCAAAGACTTCTCTCAAGGGCATTGGGGAGGGGTCTCCAATGAGTAGCTCAGGGTTCTATTCAGAAGGGAGAAGACCCAGTGAATGTTTCAGGTCTAGGGTCACTTGCAGAGGAGCAGGAAGAAAGATGAACACTATGGAACGAGAGCAAAGTGTCTGACTTATGCCTCTTGAGAACTTCTCTGGGGTTGGTGGCCCTCGTTCCCCTCTCCCAGGAGTAAAGCTAAGAGAATTATTCCAGAAGAAGCATAGAGAATATGGAGGTTGGCCTCTCTTTTCTAAGAAGGTCTAAAGTTGGGGAGAATGCCCTTCACTTGATATTGCTTAGGGGTTCTAGAAACTCTGGCAAGTCGTGATAGGAAAATCCAGACTTTCATCTCCTACTGCTCACCTCTAAGTAGAAGTAAGGTGGCAAGAGGGGAAGGGAAAAATAGGAGTATGAGCTTCTAGAGATGGCCTGAACCACAGCAGAACCAGGCCTGCACCACTGGAGGCAGAGAAAGGGAATTCCAAGGCCTCCAGACTCTTCTGTGAGGTTGGGAGAAGGCAGGAATGAGACCAACCTGGGGCAAAATTCTTTCCTAGGGTGTATGCTACTCCTGGGTTCTTGCTGAGCTTTCTGATCTCTCTGTGGAGCTGAAGGGCATTTTATTTTGTTTTAAAATATTCTCTTTATTTGACTTAAAAAAAATATCTAAACTATACCACAAACATAAAACAATAACCAACCTGGGGGACTGTCAAGAAAAAGGTAAACATGAACCCATAGAAAATTCACTGGCTAAAAATATTAATTTATGAAAGTGCAGATCTGTTAAAAAGACAAGGAATATGAACAAAATAAAAAACATAGATGTGATTAAGCAGGCCACCAGACACAGTGGTATAAACCATCAAGTTTGCCATGTTTATGGAAACCTGTGGAATTTATCCTGCAATCACCTCTTTTGAAGGCTATGTTTTTTTCCAGAATGCCATTGCAAAGGGGATCCCATAAATGGATTAGTAGCAAGTTCTTAGTTGACATCTATTAGCATTTCCCTCTTGGCTTCTGAACTACTCCTTTAGAACAGGTGAGCTGGGACTGGAGAGATAGTATAGCGGTTAGGGC
This sequence comes from Crocidura indochinensis, assembly GCA_004027635.1. Classification (NCBI taxonomy): domain Eukaryota; kingdom Metazoa; phylum Chordata; class Mammalia; order Eulipotyphla; family Soricidae; genus Crocidura; species Crocidura indochinensis. The sequence continues at coordinate 4,503 of PVKC010015824.1, forward strand.
TCTTGCCTTACATGCAGCCAACGTGAGTTCAATCCCCAGCACCTTATATAGTTCCCCAGCAGAGCAGAGTAATCCCTGAGCTCAGAGCCAAGAATGACTGCTGGTTTGCACCCCTCCTCTCCAAATAGAATAAGTGAGCTAGCTGCCATTCCTTCTTTATGACCCCACCGTGGAAGCACCTAACTATGTCTTGTATGCCTACAAAGATTTTCCTGGATCTTTTTGTTCCTGCCCAATGGACTGAATTCAGATCTCATGATCCTATCATCTCCACTGCCCTACTCTTCAGCTTCCCAGACCCTGATGATGGTGGCATGGTAATGGTTTCAGGTGCAGGGACAAAGGACAGTTATGGCTAGTCACCTGTCATCAGAACAAGACAGCTTCTGAACTGGCCCAAACACTGGCACTCATGCCCACACCAGCCTGGCACTTAGGAAACACTTCAACCTGAGCACTTCATGTGTACTAAGAGCACACAGATCTAAGACCTTAGATGTCCAGACATCCTCTATCCCTGGGACACAGGATGTGAGCTTCTCTGCCTTGCTGAGAAAGAAGCTTCATCTCTGAAACCACCTTGAGATTTTTCACTCTGCTGTGGTGCTTCCATTCCTTTCTTTGACAGTCCTGGGTGGAGGGTGAGTCTTTGGCTACTGTGCTGAACTGGGGGTGCAAATCAACTGGGGGTGCTTGATGCCTGTGGATTTCTAACAGTGGCTGCTGGCAGGCCAGGAAAAGCCATCATATCCATGCGGCCTCATGTCTGGCTCTGCTACCTGTGGTATCTCCATGGTGACAGTCCTAGAGAGGAGAGAAGCTAGCTGCCAGATGCTCACCTTTGTAGGGAGGCAGAGTAACCTTTCTGCAAGTGAAACCACATATCTAAGCGGGGGTGGCCAGGCCAGCTGGTCTGAAATTTTGGGCCGATACCTCTGACTCCTGATCCCAGCACATAACACCTCCTGAGCTCTTTGCAGAAGCCAGTCTCTGAGAGTTTAGATATGTGGTAAAAGACCTTACTCCAGGGTATCCCAGATGTTCAGGAACACATCTGGAACTGAGTGAAAATGTTGGGAGCGACAAGAGCTTAGCTGCTGTGACCTCTGCTGGTGGCAGAAAGTCCAACTTCCTATCTTCCTTCTGAGCTGTCTCTTCTCATTTCTTCTTCAACCTCTCTTACTGGGCAGCCTAGTGTCCATTTTAATTTCTGATCTCTCATATTTTCTCTAGCTCTGATGGAGCCAGCCTAGTGCTGTCCTATACTCAATCTGTAAGGTGTTTATGCTGACCTCAGACATTCAGCTCCTCAGCACTCCCAAGTAGCAGTCCTTGTAACCACACCATGCCTGCTTCTTCCTCTCTTCCTCTCCTCCTCACCCCCAAAGAAAGAGCCTCTCAGCTCTGATGCACTCCAAACTGGGCAAAGGGCAAGAGACCCAAAGAAACAACAACCAGGGCTGTGTTGCTATGGGCAACAGTTTGATGTTACTTTCCTCCCACTAGGAAATTCAAGTAACCTTGAGTATGGCTGTAGTGGGGAGGGCCACTAAGGGGTTAGTGGAGGAATGAGGGGGGGAAGAATTTCTTGTGTGGCAGTATGTGATTCTCTGGAGGACCCAGGAGAGCTCTCACTCCGCCATCTTGAAGAAACTTGGCACCTTCTGCAAACACATTCAGCCCCAAACTTGTCTTGGGTGAAACTAGTTGCCCAGACCCAAGCAGTCAACATGCTGAGTGCCCACCCCCACGGCTCCAAAGCATAGGATGTACATGTCCATTTGCATCTGTATGCAAAGAAAGCTAGTGGCTTATTTCTCCAGACCCCAGGAGAGGCAACTGGATGGGCATGGATCATAAACAGATTTCTAACCAGTAAACAATCATCGGGGACAGCTCAAGCTGCATTTCCAAGAAGTCTCAGCATAGAAAGTTGGGTGGGTTAAATTGCTGGCCACAGCAACCTTCCTACTTGTCTACAGACTTATTTGTGGCTCTGTTTTGGGACCCTGAGGAACAGAGGATGGGTGGTTGTTGAACACTCTTCTCCCTGCATGGAAAGGTGAAACTCTCGAGTCTCTTGGAACACTACTAGGTCTTAGGTTGCAGAGGAAGGGACATGGATGCTGTAAGTGGGAGAGAAAGCCTCTGGCAGCTGCTTTTGGATGGAAAAGTATCTTTGAAAATAGTGTGCCTGTCTGTTCAGTCAGGGGTTAGACAAGCAAGGGACAGGCTTCATATTTGGAGGCATGACTGGCACGTTGCCCCTGGGACAAGGGACTGATCTCAGCACCAGTTCTGGACCCTTTGGCTCCTCATTTCATAAGAAGGAAAGACTATGGGTGCAGAAAACGGGCAGCAAGGTGGGGATACCCAAAATGCGTACCACTGACTGCCTGTGGAAGGAGGACAGGAGAAGAGGCAAGGGGTGGGGCTGTGAAGATGAGACCAGGGGACAAAGAGATTCTCCTCCGGGCTTTGGAGCACTTTGTCCTCAGAAGGCTCCCAAAGAAGAATGTTAGACAGTGCAGATGCCGATCACTCACCCACTGCTGGAAGGAAGCCACCTCGGGGGTGAAATGCAGCGGCCATTCTGACTCTGCGCCAGCAGCACTAGGCAATTGTGTTTTTAGGAAGGGAAGTGAAGAATAACTTATGCAGCTGAAACCATGAAGACCTGTGGCTTTAGGGGAGCCCCTGCCCAGACACACACATATACGGAGGCAGCAGGCATGCGACTCATGCTTGGGTGGGTGGGGGGGCAGGAGGCATGCATGGGCTACAGTTATTGCACATGGAACTCGGACGTGTCACTCACGCATGCATCAGGGACACCTGTGCACAGGCAGCTGCACACACAACACCGTGTGTTCGTGTGCGTGTGTTCACGGTGTGGACACTGGCAAAAGCATGTCATGCAAAGCACAAGGGCAGCCGTGGGCTTGGCAGCAGGGCTTCAGACGGGGCTCCTGAGAAGCCCATCTTCAAGAAGCACTGGAAATTTGAGTTGTTTACCTGCAGGTCCATCTAGAAAGCCTGACTTCTCCCCAAGAAAAAAAAAGTCCATTCGTGTCAGAGGAAATGGCCTCTCAGCTCCAGTTTCTATCACTAGCGGCAGGGATGAGAGGGGGCAGTGTGTCCCCCAGGGGGCTGGTTTATATGGGATTTCAAAGCCTTGCCTGCCACTTGCTTCTGACTCCTCCAACAACCCCACTCTGTACTCTGAGGTGAAAAAAATAGAAGCCTTTGTTTATCTGGCAGATGGAGCCAGCGGCCTTGGTGGGCTGGATGGCTGAGGGTGGCTTGTGGCACGTAGACAGCTGAGAGGTGTGTTTCCTGGTATGAGACCGCTGCAGGGCAGAGCTCTGACTCGGGAGCAATGTTATGTGGAGGAGACACATCCCTGACCAGTATCTGGGAGTGGGAGGCAGCTTAAGAGCCCACAGCTCAGCAAGGGGGCACACATTCATACTCCCCACAGCATATGCCAGGTTCCTCCAGCATATGCCTCATTTTCTCATACCACAGGCTGTAGGTCACCATGACTCCTAGAGTTTCCAGAGATACACTGAGTGAACTCCCTCCTGGGGACCCCTGGGAAACTGACCATATGGTGGTCCATCGAAGATCACATTCCCTCCATTCCAAGGGAAAGCAGAGATTCTCAACTCTGAGTCAACTTGGAAACAAACTCCCCATCCTTTCCTGCCCCCATAAATGATGGTCTCTCATATTAAACTTGTTTTTATAATAAACTCACATGTTTTGCACACATGTCGTGCCTGGGGTACCTGCATGCTCACCTTCAAGTGAAAGATAAATACAGCGATACCTACCTCATGGAGTTGCACTGGAAATTAAATACAGTAATAAGAGCTAAATGATGGCTGTAAAGAACACCCTGATAATGAAAAGGGCACTACTAGGAGCTACAGCTGAGCACAAAGGCAGCCAATGCTATGCTATTTCCCTCCTTAATTATTTACTTTTCTGTTCCTTTTCCAGATAAAGAAATGGAAATGCCCAAGCTTAGTGGGAATTGAGAGGAGAGGAACCTCCATCTTTTAGCCTTGCACGATGTCCAGGGTACAATGCTGAGCAATCTAAGGAACATTAGCTTGTGGCCAAAGTGATAGCACAGTGGGTAGGGTTTTTGTCTTGCACATGGCCAACCTGGGTTCGATCCTCAGCATTTCATATGATCCACCAAGTACTGCCAGAAATGATTTTTTAATTGCAGAAACAGGAGTAATCCCTAAGCAATGCTGGGCATGCCCACCCAAACAAAAAAGCAATAATAAAGATAAAAAAAGCAGTAGCTTTATGCACAAGTCCACTGGTGTGGGAGGTGGGCACAGAGGAGTGTCTTATACACTGTCAGGTTCAGAGAAAGGAGGCCACATTCTTTACACTACATTCTGCGGGGGCACATGACAAATTCCTAGGTCATCTTCTGCAGGCGGTGATGACACAGTTGCAGACAGGCAGTGATATTGCCAGATTTTCCTGGATTGTTGGCCCTATAGATAACTAATACATAAAAAAAAAAAAGTTGAAATGACTCCGAGCAAGTAGCTACAAGGGGCCAATGGGGGAGAAGGGGAGATTCTAAAACATACTCTCACTGGGACAAGAAGCCCCTCATTTCTCTGGATCATTTGGGGGTGTGTGGAAAGAAAGGGAACCTGAATGCAGACATGAATGAAATAGCAAAAAGGCAGGCACAAGGCTCCAGAAGCCACCACCTCACCCAGTTTCTTCCTGGAGGTTCTTCAAAACAATGGGAAGGAAATGTGTTTGACAGCTGGTGTGAGATGTGCTGCAGTGCTAGATGCCCAGTGGAAAGTGCCCCTCTATCATTGTGGCTAGAATATCACCTTTGACAAAAAGTCATAGGAAGGCCTTACAGAGTCAGGAGGGATGACCTGCAACCTTCTCGGACTATCCAGGACATTAGACCCCCTCAGCACAACCCTAACTCTTGTTGGCTGGTGAAAAGGTTGGACTGGGCAAGTTTTAGTCTCCCCATCTCTGTTTCTCAGTGTCATCTGCCAGAACATGAGACCAAGTCATCCTACCTTGCTTGGTAGTATGCATTTTCCTGATAAGCATGGGACAGGGAAAGAATCAGAAGCATCTAGCTCTTGGTGCAAATAAAACAGATCAGGAATGGGCTGGGGAGGGCAGAGTGCTAGCACCAGTAAGGCACTCACCTTGCATACAGTTGGATTATATTTGATCCCTGCCATCACATAACTGTCCCCAAAGCACTGCCTAGAGTGAGCCCTGAGCACAGAATAGGGATAAGCCCTGAGCACCACTAGATATAGTACAAAATAAAGGCTTGGGCAGGGCAGGTATAAAATGGTGCTTCAGCACTGAAAAAAAGGATGAGTGCTCCCCAAACCCCCTCCCACCTCCTATGTTTTATGTCTGAGTACATAATTCTTCAAGAATTGTAGGAGCACATTTTTCACATGACCCCCTGATTGGGCTCTCTTTAAGAAAGCTGTATTCAAGTGTTGCTGACTTTACCAGGCCTGCCATGTTTAATAAGAGGCCCCAAAGAACGAGAAAGCGAAAGATGAGATGAAGAAAAAAAGCCATAAGCTGTAATCACCATAATTATACAATCCCAAGAAGCGTTGCTAGTTGCTTTGGCCCAGTCCGAGTGAGAGAGAGCCCTGAGCTGTGCGGCTGGCCCTAAGGACAGCTGGCAAGAATGGCATTCATGCTCTCCAAAGCTGGGAGAGATGGGGGAAAGAAGAGAGTCCACCAGGTGGACTCCAGAAGAGAGGGATCCCAGAAAGTCAATTGCTTCTGTGTCTGAAGTCTTTGGGGGAACATTATGTATTAGTTAGAGTGGAATATTTCAGGGTACCAGCTTTGCTCTCCAGAAATCTGTAAGTATTATGGAGGTAAAAGGCTTTCTTCACATTCCTGTTTTCCCAAACACCCTGCCTGAGGATTAGGGAGTGATGATGGGTCAAGCTTTGTCTAGTGCAGAGCCAGCCTGGTCCCATGCACATGTTCTCCTATGTCTGCTCAGCTTCTTGTATGTCTTCATGTCTTCTGCACAGTGACCTCCTTTGGACAGAAACCCCTCCCTTGTCTGGAGCTTAGCTGTAGCAATAGCAATTGGCTTAAAAAAATACCCTGACAACTCCAATGAAAGCAGGGAATGATAGGATGCACCTCTGCTCCTCACCAGGCCCCCTGGCTTGGACTGTGTGGTCATCTGATTTCTCATCTTTCTCAGCAAAATGGAGTCAGTCTGAAATTCCTCTCCTCCCATCTCAGCAAATTCTCTGCCTCCACTCCCACACCTGGTTCCACTCTCAATTTCCATCTCCATCTCCACCCCCACCTTAGCTTATTGATAAACCACAGGATAAAATGCAGGAGGAGCCACTAACTCTGTGTGGGAGGCTTCCAATTTGTTGAGATGCTGGCATTCTGCTTTGGGCTCACTCTCTGGCTGTTTATCTCAGAAAGTTTCCAGAGATCTCTGTGCTCCCAGAGGTGATCCATTCCACCCTTGGGGAGTTGCTTCAGGCCAAGGACCCTTCCTGGATCTAGTTTTCTCTGGGGAAGAAGATCCTTCCCTTTGTGTAGTTTTGTCTCAAACTTTTTAAACAGGGGCCCAGCTCACTGTCCCTCAGACCATTGGAGGGCCAGACTATAGTAAAAATAAAAATGACGAACAAATTCCTATGCACACTGCATACATCTTATTTTGATGTGAAGAAACAAAACGGGAACAAATATAATATGTGGCCTGCAGGCCGTAGTTTGAGGACCACTGGTCTAGACCAATCCAAATATGTTCTTTCACTATGGAAGACAATGCCAACCTATTTATGCATCCAGATGGCTATCAGGGCTCCTGCCGGGTGAGCTTCTGCCTCTACTCCCACCTGTCTCTGTTCCTGGGATGACGGATACCTCAGTTACTCTGTTATGGACAATCTCCTTTGTTAGAAACAAAGTTATAGGATTTAAAACCAAGACTTAACATTTTTCAAAGCAATTCATAAAGCAGAACTGACCACTCTGACTTTGTGGTTACAGCCTATAATTACTTAATTTTGCTTACGGAGGACCTGATCTTCCCCATAATTCTTGGCCAATGGGATCAATTTGAGGTTCTGAGAATGCAGTGCTGTTGGGCCCTGCGGTGTGAAGGCTTACTTGGCATCATACCTAGTGATGCTTGGGGGCCTCTTGGGCTATACCTGGTAATGTTCAGGAAGTCATGTGGTGGGAGATCAAAGTGCAGCTGGCCATATGTTATAGGCAGCGCCTTAACTTCTGTACTTCTTCAGTGGCTAAAATGACGCCCTATACCCTCTTACTAGCTATGGGACTAGAGATTTTTCAATCCAGTTCCATCATCTACCAGACTCAGAGCTGTCACTCTGGTGACACTTGACCAAGTGTGTCTCTCCATCCATGCTATCATATAGGGTAGGAGAGGTGAAGGCCATTGTTGCATCCTGGGCCAAACTCAGCCTGCCCAGTTGCTTTAGATCTATGAAGTCACCTCTTTCAGTCATATTGGCAAATGCAGAGAGTGGAGAGGGAGAAGGAGAGAAGGCTATTAATTATTTGCTGAACTGTAAACAGGTCACACACGAATGTTTCCAGGAGCAAGGGATGTATTTATAATGACTGCCCTTCATCAGTAAGCTAGACTGGCAAGGCAGGATAGAGTTTTAGTCCAATATTACACCAACTAATGAAGTTCCTGTCTGGGTTGTGGGAACACTGATCTGTCTTGGGAATGTAGAAGAACCGGGCCAGCTGGGCCCTACCACTACTGAGGTGGCCTCACATTGCTCTCTCATCTCATAGATGAGGAAGTAAGGAGCCACCAAATAGATACCCCAAGACTTTTCTCTCATTGCTTGGGGGGTCCAATCACCCAATTATATATCCCACTTGCTTAAGCTCTTCACAGCTATCCCACAAGACTCCTTTTCCATTCTTACTTTGTAGTCTCTGAGGTCCATAGGCCTTTTACTCTCTCAGGTCTCTTTGACTCTCCTATGGGTTTCCATTCCCTAACCTTGCCAGTGGTAGTTCTGCTTTTTCTCAGTTAACCTTACCCATGTTAGGAGACTCTCTTTTACCTCTTTTGCTATTCCCCCGATGGAGTGAGCTGGCTGCCTTTTCGGCAGAAAGGGACGCTCTGTCTCCCAAATGCTCTGCCTTGCCTTCATTCCCTCCCTTCTCACCCCACAGATGGAAGACTCTAGAAGGTAGCTTGTGACTGCCTGGGCGTAGACTCTGGACATCCAGGCTGCAATCCACAGCCTGCCAGTCAAGTCTACAATGAAAGATCCTTCTAGAAGGCTATCTTTCCCGAGGGGGGCTATGGAGAGGAGGTTCTCTCATGGTGAAGGGCTGCAGGTCACCTCCCGAAATAGATTCCCAACTGGCACACACACATCCAGCGCTTGCCCCCAGCCTGCCTTGCGGGAGACTGGCAGGGTGTGCGATTGGATCTGAATCAGCGGCTCTGAGCGCACAGCTGTGCCTTTCTGCCTCCCAGAACACTTTTTCACTTCACTGCTTGGCACTTTGGGGTCTGGGGGAGGCAGGAGAAGGCTTGGGGGTGGGTGGGTAGTGAAGGGAGGAAAGGGAGGCCGACTGGAGGAGGCAGGGAGTTGCCTCCTGGTAGAGTTTTGCTTGCGCCTGGGCGGGGAGACTTAGTCACCATGGCTCCACTCTGGGCATGCCCTAGGAGGAGGTGTGGGGAGTTTTCTGTTGACAGGTTGAGGCTGCAACAGCTGTGGCTTCCTCTCAGAGAAGAGAGAAAAGACAGGGTCAGGGCTGAGGCCTCTCTGATGTTTACCCCAGAACCTTGCTGATCAGCAAACACTGCTCCCCCAAACTCAGCCATCCAGAATAGCTTTCTCCAGCACCCCGCAGAATCACTTGAACATCATCTCAGCTCTGCATCCCCCTGGCTGAGCACATTCTGTGGTTTTACATTTCATCGTTTGTTTATCAGAACTAGACCTTGACATGTTTCATTTTCCAGCTACAAAATTATAATATTAAATATGCGTTCTCAAACTTCTCTGGAAGCCAGATGACAGAGGCCGTGGCCCAAACTAGATAAAGATGCCTGCAACGAAGGAGCAAAGCGACGAGCTGGCCTGGAGAGCCCCAGGGAACCGGAAAGTGTGGTTACAGATGAGCTGCTGACTGATGCTGAGGTCCCCTCTATGCTCACATTCCTCTTTTTCTGTGCCCCCAACTCTGGACTCCTTCCCTCTGCCCAGTTGACTCAGCCTGCCTATATGGCCTCTACTGCTGGGCACAGCAGGTCATGGAGGCTGCAGAATCAGCATGGTTGTTGGGGTGGGGGAAGCTCAACCTCTTTGATATCTCCTGCTATTCCGTTTTCAGGGGTCTTGTATAAGAATGAGTTCGAAGTAAGGGAGCTGGACTCTCAAATACATTCCCAGTTTAGTTCTGCCTCTGGTCTCCATCTTGGTCTCACGCCTCCTCATTGATTCTAAGAGATAATTAGCCCTGCTCTGAAATACAGGGCAGGAGAGAGAGAGCTCAGCAGTCTGAGAACAGGCTGTGAATGCAGAAGGCTGGAACTCAATTCCTGAAACATTAGCACTGATGATGTCCAAACACCATGGGGAATGACCCCCGGCTCCAAGGGGAAGTTTGGAGTGGTGAATTAGTGGAGAGGTTTGGAGGTTTGGAATGGTTCCTGGGTGTCACTTCATGTGATCCAGTAACAGAAGAGGTGAGGGGAACTAATCTATAGAATATCCCCAGCTGAAATAGTCTGTTGAGATCACCTAGTCCAAGCCATTGTCTAAGAGAGAAACCTGCTGTTCCAAGAGTTCCTGTTCTGCCTGAAGTCATTGCTAGCACACTGAGGCTGGAAGTAGGAGCTACTCTGCATGGGGGTGGTTGAGGTAATTCACAGTTCTTGCTGCTAACAATAGGCAGATTTTTTTCTGTTTCTCTTCCTGGTGGCTACTTCATCTAGGTAGGTTAAGGTTCGAGGCCTGCTGGCTCTGGGAATGCTGAGGATGTCACTCTTATGACCCAAAGGTCCCAAGGGGTCCCAGGGACATTTGTTATGCAAAGCAGTTTCCAAGGAAGACTCAGTCAAGGGGGCCTTTGCTGAAGGCAGGAAGTTCTTTACAAGACTCTCAAAGCAGCCTAGGGCTTTGCCAGCCCAGGGATTGAGATTTCATTCTACCCAGTGCATGACTGTGCCCCTTGAAATGATGATGGGAGTTGGAGCTCCTGAGAGCCAAGATGCCCACATCCATCTGACTCACCTGCTGCATTCCTTGGTAGCCAATCAGAAAGACCCCTGGGGGAGATGGCACCCAGGCTCTTCTGATCCTTGGCGAGCTCCAGGAGCACCTTAACAAGGCTTGGTTGGGTACTATCTTAGGAGGTGGGTACCACCTGGTTGCTGCCATCCCTAGGTCACATCCCTGGGCCACAAGGACAGGCTCAGGCACCTGTAGCCTCAGTTTTCCTCCCAGGCACTTGAGACTACATCTAATAGATTGTACAAGAGACAACTCAGACTAATATGATCATCCAGAGGTGTCCAAGAAGACACTGCCATTTCTCCTCAATGACTTTTTCTCTGGACAGCAAGGCCCCTTTGCTCTTGGTCTGGCATGACCCCAAAGCTTCCACAAAACCATTAAGTACTTCCTCAGGAACACTGGTAGAAGGGGATTTTATAGGCTTCTACAGACAATTCTACCACACCATGAGGCACCCCAATTTTCTGTCTCCAAATGCTCCTCCATAACCAAGAAAAGACATCAGCATAGGGAAAATTCTAGATTCAGTTTCAACTTGACAAGACTCTACCTGGTTGAGATAACTAACCAACTACCAAACTTTTTGTTACCTAATTTTGTTACCTGATTTCTTGTTACCAATTCATTATGAATGACTGCTGGCAGCCTCATATAATTTATCCACTTACCACCCAACTTTGGTTCCTCTTTCCATTTTCAGTGCCTTGACATAGTCAGTCTGTTTATACTTAGTACTCGATATCACAAAAATGCTCTCAACTGAACTGTCACTGAGTTTTGTAGTTTGTAGTAAGTAGCAGATGAAATACTCATATAAACCTAGGCCTGTTCTAGATTTGTTTTGCCTATCATCCCCTCTCAGAAAATAAAATCTACAGTACCCACTTGGAAATTTGTTTTGTTTTGTTTTTTTGGGCCACACCCGGTGACGCTCAGGGGTTACTCCTGGCTATGCGCTCAGAAGTCGCTCCTGACTTGGGGGGCCATATGGGACACCGGGGGATCGAACTGTGGTCCGTCCTAGGCTAGCGTAGGCAAGGCAGGCACCTTACCTCCAGTGCCACCGCCCGGCCCTGGAAATTTATTTTTTTTTTTAATGCAACTCTTGGTGGTGTCATGGTTAGTTCCTGGTTCTGTGCACAGGAGTGACATTTGGTCACTGATCCCTGGGGTCATATACAATTTTGGTGCCATAACCAAGGTCATCTGCATGCAAGGTAAGTGTCATAATTCTTGTACTGTTTTCTGCCCTAGATATCTCTCTTTAAGCAAACAAACAGAAAGCATACCCAGAGAAAATTGGGATTGCTATTTCATGCACTTTTAGAATTCTGATCTAGACCTTTAAATGGAGAAATCAAATACTTTATATATAGAACTTTATGTACTTTATGTACAGAACTCATCTAGAAAACAATTATAAAACTGCAAGACACATTGGCTACTTGGTTAATTCTGTTTAAATACAACTGGGCTAAGGTTCTTGGGACTTTACCTCAAGTACTCTAAGAGCTGCCACTGTCCTGTGCCATTTCTCAGTCATAACTTGGGGTGCTCTGGCATTACTCACAGGAACATAAAGGACATGGATGAACTAAGATGAACAGAAGTCCATCTCTAGGACTAGAATCACAAAACACCATGAAGACAAGTCTTCCTCTAAAGAGGATAAAGAATTTAGGAATATATATATATGTATATATATAGATCTATGTTTTTATCTATATCTATACCTGTATATATCTATATCTATATCAATATCATCTATGTCTATATCTTAAAGGCTTGAGCCTTTCATCATTTTGATGCCAAAAATCTCAGGAGTCTGGGAAGTTTTTCTCCTTTAGCTGACCCTGAAAACATTCCTGTGAATGCTTCCACGTGAGCATTTTAGATGCTGGGAAGGTCTCAGACACTCTCTGTTCCATATGCTCTATTAGTAGACCTTGGAGAAGCACCGAACCGGCACCAACACTGTCTCTGAGCTGAAGGACAGCAGTAAGTGCTCTTCCCAGAGCATCATTTTGATCACTCTCACCTTTCCCTACAATGGCTTTTCATGAAAGGTGTTCATGAGACATTTGGCCCTCTCACCCGAGAGCCAGGTTTCTCCTGTGTCCTAGTTGGCTGGCCTACCTTATAGCCTGCAATAGACCGTTGGGTATCTGCTCTCCTGCAGCTAGCATGTGAGGGTCCAGGCTGCCTCTAGATGATTAGAAAAACCTCTTACTACCCTCCTTCTAAGTCCCCAAGTATCCAAAGACCTAGATAAGGAGGGGCTCCTAACTTCTCTGTAGACTCTCAGGAGCGAAGATGCTCCTGGGGTCCTTGCCTGGCTGCCCCAACCTTATCTGACTCTTACCTGTTCTGGCCCTTGTCAGGATGCAAGATCACAGAGCCACAGCCCTAGGGGTGTGCAGGGGACAAGCAGGCCTTATAGTCAGCAGGCTCTGACTTCTCATAAGGCCACAGGGAGGGGAGACCAAAGCAGGGAAGGTACAGACATACACATTTTAATTGTTACCTACTAGGGTTATTGTGATGCTTTTGTCTAGCAAATTCAAAATAATGCTAAGCCCAGTGGAAATGGAGCTCACGATGACAGCTAAATGACTAGGTGGCTTTCCACACCAGATTTTCAGCTTATGCTCACACAGGGTAAAATAAGATACAGGTCACACAGTTGTCAGGTTTTACAAGGACTTTCCTCTTCAACAGAAGGGAGGAAGAAAAGGGAAGTGAGTGTCAACCCTTTGGCAAGAAAACATGGCTACCTGGGATCCCCAAGGCTGCCATTTTTGGTTCCCTCTAGTCTGATATAGAAAGTCCAGGCTGTCCTCCTGAACTCTACAGTTGATCTTTGGTATGTGAAGAAGCAGGGTTGAGTTCTCGGCTCAATTCTTAGAGCCAATAGCATGGAAAGGAGACATGAGACTCTGCTGAAGATAGAAAAGGATCTCTATTAGGCATTGCGGAAAGATCTGCCCATTCAGGAACAGACCTGGTTCCAAAGCATCTCTGTGCCTTGTGTCGAGCTCTAGCATGATCTAAGTTGGATGTGGACCAGAGTAAGACTGTCTGCCTGCAAGAATTATGAACCTGTCGCCCTTCAACCAGGACTGGGAAACTTTGACAAGGGCCTGTTTGCGGACTTGTTGCTCCTGCCCTCTGGTTTTCGTCAGTCTGTAAATGAGGCTGAGGGGGTCTGGCAGGGAGGTCAGAACTCATGCAGAGGCCACTACCAAACACACACGCCAGCTGGACCGCATCGCCAGGTCCCATGCAGCAGGAATGCGTTCTGTACACGCACACGTTTGCACATAAGCACCCACGCAAAGCCACCTAGGCAGCAGCAGCAGCTCAAGACTAGCGCCCATGGGACAGCCTGTTCGCAGGGGGGAAATTTAGAATGGTTTGGGTTTTAGATGGGCTATGGTTCTGAGCCAATTTATGTTGGGGTGCACTGGGAGGGCCTTCTCCCTGGGCTGCTGCAGAAGGAGCACACACCAGCACAGCCCTAAGGAACCAAGGGCCGTGAGGGTGGATCCTTCTCCTTTCCCCCCACTCAGCAAAGCCCTGCACCCAAGATGCTGGGCCCTTCTGCAGAGGGAGGGCCCGACTTTTGCAAATCCATCCCTGGAAGAGAAGCTGCAGACAACTCGCCACGGAAAAGAGGGGATGCCAAGAGGGGTGGGGGGAAGCACTGGACTCCCTCCCGCCCAGAAGGCCACGACACCACCGCCACCACCAACAAAATACAAACTGAAAAAAAGGAGGAGGGAGAGAGAGAAAATGTCAAGAGAAGTAAAACCAACCGCACTTACCACGCTGCGAGTGAACTTTTCTAAGGAAGTTCTACGACCTTGCTCACTTTCTGGCTTTAAGAAAAACAAACAAACAAACAAAAAGGTCGGGAGAAAAATACAGGGAAAAAAAACTCAGCTTACATGTGGTTTCCAATCAGCAGTGGCGGCAGTAATGAACAAAAAACAAAGGCAAAACAGGGCAGAAAAAAGGGAAAGAAGAAGCAGCCAGCACGGTAGGCATGAAGAGATGTGTATGTGTGTGTGTGTGTGTGTGTGTGTGTATGTGTGTGTGAGAGAGAATAGAGAAAGAGAGAGAGGAGAGAGAGAGAGAAAAGAGAGAGAGAGAGAGAAGAGAGAGAGAGAGAGACCAGAGGCACACAAGATCCAAGGTGCAGGGAAGATAGGGTTTTCACCTTCCTGTCCAGCTTGTTGCAGGACTCTGAACTGGGATTTGTCAGTGAGTGGCCAGAGGGGATCTGCTATTCCTCTGGCCTGAAGGAGGGGCTTGAGGGAATGATGTTCCTGATGTCACAGGCAGCACTGGGTGGATGGGTTGGGGGACACATAGAACACAGTAGCCCTGAGTCTCCTGGAGTGCGTGGGATACTACTGAAAAGCCAAGAAGGGTCGTTGGCTCTGTGGGGAACCATCCACCTCACCAGCCCCTGGATCTGGACTCAGTTGGTCAAGGCAAGCTGCAGCCATAGCAGTAGGCACTCTGACACTTGTAAGTAGCCTCTGTATGCTTAGAGCAAGAAATGGCTCTGTCGTGTAGCTGCAAGGTCAAATGACTTTAACCTGTTTGTTCTCTCCAGGTGGGCTGTCCTGGAGAGAAAAGGCTCTGTTTTGGCCCTCAGATGCTAGGCCTTTGACAAATATAGGAGACTCCAAAACCATGTTGGTTCTCTTTACAAAGGTACCCCAGCTGGACAAGGAGTGGAAAAGGCCTTGAACTCTGGCAGTGGAATTGTTCCCCCAGTGTTTTGCCTGTAGGATTTCTGGAGGGGATTCTTTTGCAGCTTCTGATAGGGTCTGAGGTTGAGATAGAATTTCAGAAAGAACACACACTCACTCAGACACACACACACAGCAACAAAAGGAGCTCGTAAGGAGCTGAAGAAGCAATTAAATGGACATCTGCAGAATGTGTTCCAAAAGAAGGGGGGCACAAAGCTGGGGGCCTTCCTTGGCAGTTTGCCCCCTCCCCTACCTCTAGACAGCTGCCAGAGGACCAGGAGGATGTCTGAGCAGGAAAACACTACAAAGGTATTACCACTGCAGAATGTGGTCTTTCTGCTTTCACCAGGAAAGAAACGAGATTTTAGACCCCACATGAAGGTAGCCTGGCACCACCCAATAGGTCATAGCAGACCAATTCTGGCTCTTCAGTCAGCCTCTGCTATTGAGTTGTTTTTTGCTCACAGATGCCAGGCATTGACCTGCCTCATGTAGGTGTTCTGGCCTTACACCAGATCTTGGAGCTGACCAGTCAAATCCTTTTTCTTCATAGTTTCAGCAGCACCCTCAAAACTCAGCTTGCCTAGACCCCTGGGTTAATTAGGAAGAGTGACCTCCTCTTGGGATGCATCAAGAAAGAGAATGAAGGAGGAAGAGGGACAAGGTACCAGCGTCCACCTGCCTTGCTCAGCAGAAGGAGGAGGCCTTCCAAGCTCCTTTCCTCACTGTTGGATGTCACTTGCACATACCTTTCAGGATCTGAATCATGGGAGTCACACCTGCAAGCAGGAACTAGCTAGGGCCTACCTGAAATGGCTGAGTGGTAAGTCCATCCATACCCGAAGACTCTTGGGGGGAATTAAAGGAGACTGGACACTGTGGGCAGAAACAACTCCCTGGGCATTGAAAGAAGGTGGGCACCTTCAAGTCTTCCTATGCATACCCACCTGTAGTGGGTACAGTGGATAATTCTAATGATACCATTGGTCACTTTTCACTTGAATTTTCCCTCCAGACACCCCCTTGGAGAAATTTTCTTAGGGAAGGTGCTGCAGGTCAAGGTAGACCTTGAACTTCAGGGGGTTAGAGGTAGTGCAGCTTCCCTTGATTAAACCTATAAGGTGTCTACAGTCTTCTTGCTTCTCCTGGGAAGTAGGAAGGCCTGGCTGAGTGAGATGGCAAAGAGTTTCACAACTCCTCAAGTTATACTGGACTCAGGTATCGAGCCCCAAGAAGTAAGAAACACTTACTGTGACCTTCTCTCATAGATTCAAGGGAGACCAAAAGGCTGTATAATCTTTCCTGAAAAGACGGGCATCAGAGCCAAGTGTGGGGACTCTTTCATCAGAGCCCTTCTACCTGCATCCACCTGAAAGGAAGCAGACCCAGGCAAGGTGCCCCACTCTCCATCACGGTAGTGACCCCTGATGGAAGGAAGAGGGAGGCAACCAGGCCAGCTATGGCAGCCTGAGCTTTCTCTCCAGTTCCAGTTGTCTTTCTTAGCATGCAAGGATCATCTCAGGCCTCAAAGAGCTTGAGGGCAGGAGCTTGACACATGCTCCTCTAGAATCCTGAGTCCTGTGATACCAACCGGATTCACTGATGGGATCCTGGCACGAAA
>PVKC010015825.1:0-21206 GCA_004027635.1 Crocidura indochinensis
CTAGCTCCGTGCGGACCCGCCTCTTTCATTGAAGAAATTTAAGTTCGTGGGATTTGTCGCTTTCCCGGGCGTCTCGGCTGTCAGTCTGCCCGGCTGTCAGGAGCGCACGCACAGTGGGCAGGAGTTTTTTGGGGGAATTTTTTTTTTTCTTTTCCCAGCCGACGCTTCAAGTTTCTATCATTTTTTTTTTTTTTTTGAGAAGTGGGGAATCTTGTCTTTCTCTTCTCCTCCTCCTCTTCAAATATTTTGGAGCCACTTTGGATTAATCAACGCTCCCCTGAAGCGGCTAAGCCGTGGTCACGGTGGAGGAGGCGATTTGTTCCCTAAGGGGGAAGAAGGGAGAAGAGTCGCCTCTAGACACTGCCATTAGAAACTAAACGAGCCTGCCTTATATTTGAACAAAAAAAAAAAAAAGCCCTAAAATGTCGCTCTTCGTACAAGGTAAGACGATTTTCTGTCCTAGGTGGTTACTTCAGTCGAATTTGGGGTTCTGATGGATGGCTTGAGGGAGCTGAAGTGGAAAGCTCATTTCTGAGGCGGTTTGCAAAAAATCCTTTTTTTTTCCTCATGAAATCTGAGCTGCCTGGAGGTGCTAGGTTTGGTGTTTTTCCGACGCAGATCATCTATATCCTTGTGCTCCTCTGATTTTTTTCTGCTTTCTTGAAATCAGGTTAGTAGCACTTCGGCTGCCCAGAATAGTGACTGTAAGTGATGATAAAAAAGGCACTTGCCAGCTGTTCTATTATTAATTATGATTACAATTATGATTATTATTTTTTGTGGTCTGGTTAAGGTACCTGGGTGTTCAGGGGGACAGGGAGAGAGAGGATCGCTAGTGCTTAGGGGACGGGAGATGGATTTTTCCAGAATAGTTGGGAAAGCTTTAGTGTTCTCGGCTGCTAACACGGATTTTGTGTGTACGTGGTTTGAGTCTCAGATGATTTTATTGCGAAACCAGGAGTAACTTAGAAGTTGGAGGTCATTTCAGCAAGAGAAATGACTTTGCTGCATTGCTGTGTTTAATTTTTTTTCTTCCCTATTTGAAATCTGGAAAGATTATTAAGGTTCCTTTGAAATTTGAAGGTTGCCTTCTACTTTACGATTTTTGTGTGTTTGTGTGTGTTTTAAAGAACTAGGGAATGTCCTTGTGTTCTGCCTTAAGCGGTAGCATTGCATATTTGGGTGGATTTATGTTGTTTGCACAGATTAAAATTTGGTGCTACCTCAAGGACCTCTCACCGATTTATATTTAGCATAGAATTTGCCTTCTGGCGTTGAACTCTTGCCCCTCACAAAGCTAGTAAAGTTCACAACCACCTCATGTGATTCTCAGTCAATGTAGATACACTTTCAATAAAGTGTGTCAGTGTTGGCTAAAATAGATTATTAAGTTTTGCATCACTTCATTAACTTCTTAAAGTTTTGTATGACAAGGCCAGAGAGTTTGTCTGCATTATTATAACAACAGATGAGAATGTTATGCCTGCCTTTAGCATTAACTTCGGAAATTTCATCCGTTATTAGCTTTCAAGACCATATTGTAATTATATGGTGAGCGATGTAATTTTTGAGTGGGTTTGTGTGTGTGTGTGTGTGTGTGTGTGTGTTTGTTTTTGTGCCACACTCAGTGGTGCTCAGGGACTACCCCTTGATCTGTGTTCAGGGATCACTTCTGGTAGGCTCAGGGTACCAAATGAGCATGCAGGGGCTTGAGCTAGGGACCACGGCATGCAAGGCAAGCACCCTACCTACTGTACTGTCGCTCTGCTTGTGTTCTATTGACCAAATGTATTAAAAATGGAAAGACTGAGGTGACTTCAGAATTTAATGGTTTTGTAAAGAACAGCCTCAAAATTTAATTACCAGAGAACCAGTATTCTGCAACAATATGCTAAGGAGAAATAGACAAATCACTTTTCTTTAAAACTTCAGAATTCATTAAATAAACACTTTTGGTTTTAGAATAGTTTGTAGAGGTGGTATATTGGGGTTGGTTTCACAGCTTTCACATTAAGAAATCCTAAATCAAATCAAATCCAACTAGTGGCTCTGTACTCATTCTCCCTCCTTGTCATCCGCTTAAAAAATTAGGTACTTTATCTTGGAGTACTTTTAGATTAATAGAAAAGTTTGCACTTTTGTTAAAACTTGGGGCTTTAGCGATAGGACAGCAAGAAGGGTGTTTGCCTTGCACAAGGCTGACCTGCGTTTTATTCCCGGCATCTCATATGGTCCCCTGAGCGTGCCAGGAGTAATTTCTGAACTAAGCCTGGAGTCACCTCTGAGCGTTCCCATGTATGGCCTAAAAACAAAAACCAAATCAATCCAACAACAACAACAACAACAACAACAACAACACCCTAAGAAGTTATCACTACTTTGCTATATTTTTTGTTATTTTATATAAATTTTATCTATTTTGTTATTTCCTTACTCATACTACCATATCATGATAAGATGTAAAATTCTTAGTGTGTTTAAAGTGTAATGCACTGTGGCCCGGGAGATAGCATGGAGGTAGGGCGTTTGCCTTTCATGCAAAAGGTCATCAGTTGGAATCCTGGTGGTCCCCTGTGCCTGCCAGGAGCAATTTCTGAGCATGGAGCCAGGAGTAACCTCTGAGCACTGCTGGGTGTGACCAAAAAACCAAAAAAAAAAAAAAAAGTGTAATGCATTTTAGCTTCAAAATGTTTTCCTTTTAAACTGTCAGGCTTATGCAATTTAAAGTTTTACTTTAAGTGTAAAACCCTATATATGTTTGATTAACTCTGCTGTTCCTTAACTGCTGATAAACTGCTGTAGTTAGTTGACTAATGACTGACCTATCTCCTGAGATTACGTAGTTTTCAAGTAAGGATCAGGATTTTTTTTTTTTTTTTTTTTGCATCTCAGAATGACCTTTGTAGCATTTGTTGATATTTGCATTCAAATGACTCTGCTTAAAGTATTTCAGAGGAGAAATTGATTAAATATAATTCTTATTTTCATGTTTCATTACTTGAGCTTCACAAAAGCCCTTATAAGTATTATTATTCTTATATTTATTTTTTTATGGCTTCCAATGTCCAGTTCTACTTCTGATTAAATGCTTAGGGATCATTTGAGACTGTACTTGGGAACCATATGGTGCTGGGAATAGAATCTGGCATTCCCACATGGAAAAACATGCACTTCAGCCCTATCAGTCATGATCTCCCCCCAGTGGTCCTCAAACTATGGCCCACGGGCCACATATTGTATTTGTTTCCGTTTTGTTTCTTCACATCAAAATAAGATGTATGCAGTGTGCATGGGCATTTGTTCGTAATTTTTGTTTTTACTATAGTCTGGCCCTCCAATGGTCTGAAGGACAGTGAACTGGGCCCCTGTTTAAAAAGTTTGAGGACCCCTGCCCCAGACCCAAGAAAGGTCATAGGTTTTTGTCATGAAGAGAGTTGCTTTGTCAAAAGCTCACAATTAGATGGCAATGAAATGGATGTATATTTGTGTCTAAAACTTCTCCAGTACATTTTTGTTTCTTCTTGCAGTGAAAACTCACTGTGTGCTTGATTCGCCAACTGGACTTGCCATTCCCAAAAGATAATACATTGTAATAGTAATAGTAACAGTAATAGTGTAATAGTAATAGTAAATAGTGTCTTGAAGTAGTGGGTATTTGAAAAGAATTTGCCTTGGATGCTATATGAGGAATTCAGCTTTTCACTGTACTAAAAGTTTTACTTCTCTACATTGTTAATTATGTGTGTTTAATAGATCTTTCTTGATTACATAGATGTGCAGAAAGGTTAAAGGGTATGAATTTATTAGTTTGGATCCTAATAGTTTGGATTAATAATAGCTGATCTTAGGCTACAGCTTTCTTTTGACTGATATAAATTTTGGGTAGTAGTGGTTATGCTGCAGGCTTACTGAGATGCTGAAATGAAGTGAATTATACAGATGTCAATACATGATAAATTGCCAACACATTTTACTTTTCTTTTTGTAAAATGAGGATGGCTTTTCAGGTAGCATTGTCACCATAAACACATAACCATGTGTTGAACACATGAAATAAATAGAAATAAACAGAAATAAATAGAAACAAGACAAATAAGACAAGTAAGACAATTTTTCTGTTCTATTCTTGATGTCCAGGCCCCTAGAACTTCAAAGTCAATGTAATTTTAAAAGGTTAGGGTGGGAGAGGTTGGGAGCTGGAATGAACATGACATGAACATATAAATGGTAATGCTTTTCTTTAGTTGTTTTTTTTTTTTAATGTGGAGTACACAATACTAGGAGTTTTATATTATCATTTATGGTGGATATTTGAAAAGCTATTAGGCCTGTCCATAAGTTTTAGATGTTATACCAATGTTTTATGTACATATCTTCTGGAAGACTTGAAGGTCCTAGATGGGTTACTATACTTGGCTTGAAATCGCCCCCAGTACTAGCAATATGATTTTAAGAAAGCTTGTATCTCCATTCTTAGGTAGTTTAACTGCAAACTATAGGCAGAAATATCCATTTAATAAAATGTATTTAGTATTTTGGAGCTGGAGTGATAGCAAATTTGGGAGGGCATTTGCTTTGCATGCAGTCGACCTATCCCTGGCATCCCATATTGTCCACCTCCCCCAGTAATTCCGAATATAGATGAGTGCTGCTTGGTGTGGCCCTCAAACGAAAACAAAACAAAATGCTCTTAATATCATTAGACAAGAAAGTACTTAATTATATATTCCTTGGCTAAAAGAAGATTCCATTTTTTTTTTTAATCAATATCAAATCTATGTTCTACAGGCACTTAAAGAATTCTTAAGGAAATCACTTCTTAGCTGAAACTAGGGTCTAATCGACTAGCTATAGTGTTCTGTTCTCAGGTAAAGTAACCTGAGTGATCAAAAGTGGGCCAACTTGTAAAATTACTCATTTCCTTGCTAGTTTTCTCTATCCAGGGATAATTGTAGGATCCCCAATTATTGTAAGTAAATGTGAACATTAGTTGAGTGAGAAGAGACTCCTTTGTCACAGTTGAGGATACAGTAGTGGTCATCATAGATGTGAAAGTTTTTTTTTTTGTTTGTTTGTTTGTTAATGGTGTCATTTAGGATTTTGCATTTAAAAATGTTCTGAGAACTATGGGGAAATCCCCTTACCTAATTGAAAACCTATAAATAGCATATGTACACTTACCATTCAGCAAACTAAGGCTGGGTTATGTGTTTATGTTAACTAGGCCATTGTTTAACTTACATAAAGAGTTCCTTAATGTTTTTAAAGTTTCAGGGAAAGCCATTTGAGTACTGGTGTCACTTTAATCTGTGAAGCCTGTCAGCATTCTCATTTGTTGAAATTTTCGCTTTTATGAACTTTTGGCTGATTCCTATTTGTTAGGTGGCAACTAGCCAGAACAGATTAGTTGAGCTAATTATAATTTAAAGAGGTCTCAGGTTAATTTAGTGATGAGGAATTTTTTGGTGCTTGTTTGTGGAAGTTTGAGTAGTCACCTGGTTCTTCTCAAATCCCAAGATCAAATTTAGTTTGTTGCTGATGGACTAGGATGCCTGAGTCTTGAGGGAGTGTGCTCTGATTATGAGCAGGACTAGGGATGACTAAGGCACAGTCCTCATTTTTTAAAGCTGTGGCTCAGATTCAGTACATTACTAGGGAGAGACTGGGTTTATTTATGTGTGAGAAAGGGGAGGGGTAAGGCATCATTTTAGTTTAATTTATCATATTGAATCAAATATGAAACATCAAATTCATTGATCAAATGAATAATATTAAATGGAAAGTTAAAATAAATTTTTTTCTCTAGTTTTATTTTTATTGCAAAGTAGAAGAATAGAAGCTTTACAGTGGAAATTTTGGACTACTGGACTGGGTAATCAAAGTAACCACCACAGGTGAGGAGTTATCTATAGGGTTGTGACCTTGAAATCACTTATACAGTACAATATGCTGGAATATAACCTATTTCTGAAATATAACCTATATCCTGGAGTATAACCTATTTCATGACTCATGATGAGTCATGAGCAAATTCCAGAAAAAAATGTAGAATACTCTATTTTCTTTTCTTTTATGTTTTTCTGGGGTTACACCTGGCAGTACTCAGGACTTAACTCCTGGCTGTGCACTCAAGGAATCAAATTTGGTGGTGCTTGGGGAACTATATGAGAATTCCAGAGTTGGAATCTGGACTTGCTGTGCAAGGTAAATGCCCTACTTCCTGTATATATACTTCCTCAATAATCCTATAGATTACTCCTTTATTAATTTTTTAAAATTAGGGCTGGAGCGATAGCACAGCAGTAGGATGTTTGCCTTGTATGCTGCTGACCCGGGATGGACCCGGGTTTGATTCCTGGCACCTCATATGGTTCCTGAGCTTGCCAGTAGTGATTTCTGAGTGCAGAGCCTTGAGTACCTCCGGGTTGTCCAGAGATTACTCTTGGCTCTGTTCTTAAGGATCTAATGTTAATGGTACTTGGGGAACCATATGAAATAACCACAAATCAAACTGAGACTGGCTGCTTGCAAGGCAAGCGCCTTAACCTCTATACTATCTCTTTGACCCTAGAGTACTTTTTGAAAGGGAGAGTTCTGGGGCCTGGGAGAGATAATCCAAAGGGCTGGAACATATACTTTGCTTGCAGGAATCCTGGGTTTGATCCCTTTGGTCCTTGGAAGCACTGCTGGGAATGACCCCTGAGCACTTACTTAGATTGGAATTAGCTCCAGCCAAATGGTCCCAAATAAAATAAGCAAATGAATAAATAATAAAAGGGAGGGGTTTGTTCAGCAGATCAATAAGAATTTTTTGTTTGTTTTTGGGCCTCTTCCAGCAATGCTCAAGGGTTATTTGTGGTTTCTGCACTCAGGAATCTTGGTGGTGCTTAGGGGACCATATTGGATGCTGGGGATCAAACTTGGTTTGTCAGTATGCAGGCCAAGTACCTTCCCCACTATATCTGGCCCCACATCGATAATAATCTTTTAATGTAACTGAATTAGACTACAGATTTTATATGCATGTATGAGTATGTGCTATAGTATATACATATACATATACATACACATATACATATACATATATGTGCATGCATGGAAATATGAGAAAGAATTATCAAGAGAAGAAATTATTAAGCAAAATATCTAAGTAAAAAGCTTATGCATATTCTTTATATTATTTAGAAGTTTTTCTATAAGTATGAAATTATATTTTGAAGTAAAGGGTTTTTGTCCATATTTTTTTGTTGTTTGTTTGGTTTGTTGGTTTTTGGGTCACACCCGGCAGTGCTCAATGGTTACTCCTGGCAGGCTCGGGGGACCATAGAGGATGCCGGGATTCAGACCACCATCCTGCATACAAGGCAAATGTCTTACCTCCATGCTATCTCCCTGGCCCTTGTTTGTTTCATTTGTTTTTTTTTTGGGGGGGGGTCACTTCTGATTGTGCACAGACTTATTCTTGGCCTCTGCCGATGTCACTCCTGGAGAGACTCAGGGGACTATATTGGGTGCCAGAGATAGAACTAAGTTGGGCATTCTAAGTAAATGCCCTACATACCTGTACTATTGCTTTGGCCTAGAGGCTGGAGTTTTTTCTAAAGAACTGGGATACTGTGACTTAAAATTCTTTTCCACATAATCATAATTTGCATTTGATATAATAGTCTTTGTAGATAGCAAGGTCTTGGGTAATTTAATTGTCCCATGCACAAAGACATGAAGCATTTCTTAGATCCCTAAAATTCCTATACCAGACATGCATTTTTATGTTGTCTTCAAATTTTCTGAAAATTTCCTTGCAATTGAAAGAAAATTAGACTTACATTTTAAAGAACTCTAAATTTTTGAATGGTTCATAAGAAAGGGATTAACAACTCCATTTGGAAGTTGTGTTCCCAATTCTCTTCCTTGGTGATGCCTGCATGTATCTCCGTCAGTTTGTTATAAAGTAATTGGGTAGGGCTCAAATTCGGCCTCTTGTCAACTAGTCATTGCCAAGTGAAATTGATTGTACCCTAACCCATTTTGATAATTAAAGATTGTTATTTATAACCAACATATAGAGAGAAATTAGCTTATTGTCTTAATGTACCTAAACAACAAAATTAAAAAAAATTTTAATTGAAATGTTTGTTTTTGCTCGGGGTCAGAGTGATAGCACAGCAGGTGGGGCATTTGCCTTGCACACAGCCTATCCAACGTTCTATCTCTGGCATCCCAGATGGTCCCACAAGCCTGTCAGGAGTAATTTCTGAACAGAGTCAACAGTAACCCCTGAGCACTGCCAGGTATGGCCTAAAAATTAAATAAATTTAAAAATGATGGATTTTTTTTTGCGGGGGGGAGTCACACTGCACTGTTCTTAGGACTTACTTCTGACTCTGTGCTCAGGGATTACTCCTGTAAGGTCCCAGGACAATGTGGGGTGCCAGAGACTAAACTCAAGTCAGCCACAGCAAGGCAAGTGCATTACCCACTGCATTCTCTCACTACCACCCCAATTTCATTTTCTAAATTTCCTTTGCAAGTTAAGAGAGTTACTTATGGGGCCGGGCGGTGGCGCTGGAGGTAAGGTGCCTGCGCTAACCTAGGATGGACCGCGGTTCGATCCCCCGGTTCCCCATATGGTCCCCCGTGCCTGCCAGGAGAGACTTCTGAGCGAATAGCCAGGAGTAACCCCTGAGCGTCACCAGGTGTGGCCCCCCCAAAAAAACAAAAAAAAAAGTTACTTATTTGTGTGATTTCTTTTATCTTAAAAAATTCTGTTCAGTGCACTAATATGTAAAATAATCGTATTTGGTTTAGTTCACTTTATGTGTATGTATATAGTATTAAGGATTGAATCTAGGGTCAGCCAATATTTTTGGTGGGAAGGCATACCTGGCAGTGTGTAGGCTTCATACACTGCAGGGAACATGCAGTGCCAAGAATTGAACTCTACTTTTTAATTGTTAATCACTTATGTTAAATACTATCCTCAGGAAGCACTTGTTCCTTAGTTTCAAATTTCAGTAAATGGGTAACTAAATGAGTGTTTTTCTCTGTTTGCTGCCATAATAAATTCTAATATGATGATTCATTTGTCATTACTCTGCCAGAATTATAAAACTTTCAAAGTCTAGGAAAAGAAGGGATCACAGTTCTTCTATATACTGATTTTGGTTCATTACTGTCAATGGTAAAATACTAAGTCATGGGTAATAAAATATTTGGAGAGCACATTAAAGTTTTCTTTGATTTTTCCCAATCTCTCCCTCCCACTTGATTTTGTTCAGAAAACAAAGCCCAAAACAATATAGAAAAAAAGTTGAGAGGTAATATAGTCGGTAGTTTGCCTTGCATGAGTCTGACTTGGGTTCAGTCACTGACAATGCATGTGGTCCACTAAGCACTGCCAGGAGGAATACTGAATATAGAGCCAGGAGTAAACTCTGAGCATTGTAGGACATGGCCCTCAGACAAAACAAAACAAAAAAGATAAAAGCTTAAGAAAATATTTATTTTGAGATATAGTTTTAGCCTCACTAATGACATTGATTAATAGACATAGTTGAGGTTTTAACAGTTTTCATCCAAATCTGGTGTGATAACACCTAAAGGTTCTAAAATATGTAAATATACCATAACTAAGAAAGGGGAGACTTTCCAGGTGTGAAAAAACAGTACTCTTGGCAACAGGATAGAGTTTGGATTCCATTTTACACTGTCATGTGTCTTTGGCTAATCAGTATCTCAGCGGTTCCTTTCATCTCTAAGAGAATTGGGCTGGCTAACTTTAAAGCTTTTCCAAACTTAAAAGGTTTATCTGAATGAACATATATCAAATACTGAAATTGACCTGTCAAATCATTTGGTGGTCCTGGATGGTGGTTTTATATTGCCCTTTTTATTCTTAATTCTTTTTTTCTTTTTTAAATTTATTTAAACATCTTGATTACAGATATGGTTGTGATTAGGTTTCAGTCATGTAAAGAACATCCCCCTTCACCAATGCAACAGTCCCACCACCATTGTCCCAAATCTCCCTCCATCCCACCCCACCCCCACCTGAGCTCTAGACAGGCTTTCCAGTTCCCTCATTCATTCACCTGATTATGGTAGTTTTCAATGTAGTTATTTCTTTAAGTGCACTCACCACTCTTTGTGGTGAGCTTCATGAAGTGAGCTGGAAGTTCCAGCCCTCCTCTCATTGTCTCTGAGGATTGTTGCAAAGATGACTTTTATTTTTATTTTTTTCCCCTCCCGCCTCCCCCGACTTTTATTTTTCTTAAAACCCATAGATGAGTGAGACTATTTTTCGTCTCTCTCTCTCCCTCTGACTTATTTCACTCAGCATAATAGACTTCATGTACATCCATGTATAGGAAAATTTCATGACTTCATCTCTCTTGACGGCTGCATAATATTCCATGTGTATATGTACCACAGTTTCTTTAGCCACTTGTCCTTTGAAGGTCATCTTGGTTGTTTCCAGAGCCTGGCTATTGTGAATAGAGCTGCAATAAATATAGGTGTGAGGAAGGGATTTTTGTACTGTATTCTTGTGTTCCTAGAGTATACCCCTAGGAGTGGAATAGCTGGGTCGAATGGGAGCTCAATTTTCAGTTTTTGGAGGAATCTCCATATTGTTTTCCATGGAGGTTGGACTAGATGGCATTCCCACCAGCAGTGGATAAGAGTTCCTTTCTCTCCACATCCTTTTTCCTTCCTCTCAACAAATTAGTGTGATAGAGTTTAGCATGCCTGGAATTTTGGTAAGATTGATGTTTTAGCAGAGAGCCATAGATGAGTGATGATGAGCAGAGCCATTGACAAAGTGGCAATTATGGATGGTGGGTGCAGCAGGCAGGCTTAGGCAGAACTGGGAGTTAACCCATCCTCTCCTGTCAGTATTACCAGCTTTCAGTCGCATGGCCAGTGTACTTATAACTTTTTCACTAGTTGGTTTACATCTCTTTTGAGAACAGCGAGCGTCTATGGATCTGGCCGAATGTAGACATAATGACTTGCATTTGTCCAAACTGTATTATTTAGCAAGGTGACACATTTCTTCTGTTCTCAAGGAGTGATTTTTTTTTTTAAGATTTCAAGAGTGTGAGACTAAAGGGTTATTTTTGTTTTGTTTTGTTTTGGGGCTACATCCAGCAGCGCTCAGGGGTTACTACTCTTGGTTCTGTGCCCAGAACTTTCTCCCGGAGGCTCTGAGGACTATATGGGATGCCAGGGATTGAACCCTGTTTATCTACATACATGCAATGCAAATGTCTACCCAGTCCTACGTGCTGTGCTATCAACCAGCCCCCCTGACTGCATTTTTAAAGTACAATTTGGTAACACTTAATATCAGGTGCCTGTACCCTGCCAGATACTGAGGTAAGTGTTGAGAAAAGCTGAATAATATATTTTGATTTGTGTTCTTAATTTGTGTTAAAGTCTTACACACAGTCTTTTTTTTTTTAACTTGATTGATTGATTGATTGGTTATTGGGACACACCCAACGGTGCTCAAGGGTTACTTGTGGCTCTGCACTCAGAAATTGTTCCTGACAGGCTGGGGGACCATATGGGCTGTCAGGAATTGAACCGTGTCCCTCCTGGGTCGGCCCCATACAAGGCAAATGCCTTTCCACTCTGCTATCTCTCTGGCCCCTTACACAGTCTTTAAAGCAAAAAGTAAAATAAAATAAAATAAAAATTTGAGTCCAGGTCAGAGTACAGAGGCAGTTTTTTTTTTTTTTTTTTTTTTTTTTTTTTACAGAGGCAGTTTTAAGGAATGGAAACATTCACATGAAAGAGTTATGATAGAAAGGAAGCCCTGTCTCAATGTGTAGAAGCTACACCTAGAATACTAGGAATGTCATCCTCAAAATGATAGAAGTTACTCATGTCATGGAATTTGAGACTTTGGGAACTAAAGAGTTTTAATAAATTTTTTAGAGGTTATGATGATCCTCATGACTTTAGAATTTACAGTAGGCCATTACATTTATAATTTTTCTCTTCATTTCTAGCTGTCTCTAGAACTGTTGTTGTGGTATTTTGGAGCAGGCCTATAATAGTACAAATATTAAATAATAAAAAACTAAATATTTCTAATTTCATGGAATAGAAAAATACCAACTCAGATTGATTTAAGAATTTTGGGACATAAATATTATATGAATTGTGAATATTTGGTTAATTAACATTCCAGACTAGGTTAATTCAGTAGAAGGATTACACAGCCTTCTCTTCTGTCTTCTCTGCTCTTATAAACATATCTATCTCATTCATGGGTCAACTTCACTCAAGCTTTGGCCATTCCTAAATAGCTGAAGAAATGGGAGTTCAGGGGTAGACATATGCTCATTATGCCCAGGACTAGATAAAGTTCTATTTCTTCTGTGGTGTCTCTCATTTCAAGAATAATGCTTCTCTCCAAAGTTCTTTTTAGAAACTGAGCCCTTATGGCTCACTGATCAGAGTTATATTTCTGACCACATAACACAAACACAATAACTACTAAACTTTAGGCCAATCTGGACCTGGTGCCAGTTATTAGGCGCAAGTTTAGGGCCAAGAAAAACTACAAAATAATATTAGCATAGGGAGAAGAGTGATTGCTATAAATATATTAAGATATAATCTTTTTAAGTGTTACTCAAAGTAGTATAGGTAGTAATCTCATGTTAGAAATACATATTCTATCTCTGCTTCATACTGAGTCAGTATCTCTGGGAGTTGTCCAGGAATCTGTTTTAACAAGCTTTCCCTGCGACTTCTATATACATTAAAGTTTTAGAAGCATTATTGACATATCACAAATGGAATAGGTAAGTATAGCTTTTAGGCATCCTGCTTTAGAACTTTAATTAGCCTTGGATTCTGCAAAACAAAACAAAACAAAACAAATATGTCTCATCTTGACTTTTAAGACATGCCTGGCTAAGGAGTTTGTACTTATTTCAATAGATAATGAAAATTCCATCAAGTGAGGAGGATCATTGATATGAGTGGGATATCAGATTAGAAAAGAGGGGAACCAATCAATTTTACTTAGTACTACCAGATTAGACTGATAGATGGAGACTTATTAGGAAGCTGCAATCATCATGACCAAGAGTGACATGACCAATGTGAAGGATATTAAGGTAGCAGCAGTGGAAATGCAAACAATGAATGGAATTATGATTTAATAAGAACCTTGATGTTCAGTTGGATATAATGTGAGAGGAAATGATAGAAGAGCTGATGGTGACTGTGGGATTCCAGGTCATATAGGCAGGACTAGTGCAATATTAAAACTATGGAGAAGAGGAACAACAGGAAGGTGAAATTAGATAGTGAGTTTAGTTTTGAACATATTGAGTTCGAGGTTCTCAGTTGACTATCCAGTTGCAAAAAGTCTAAACAATAGTAGGAAACGTGAGACTGGAGCTCAGAAAAAAAATATCAGATGAGAAGTACATATTTGAGATTAGCAGTAAGAAGATTGATGAAAGAATTATTGAGGGGAAAAAACAAAACCCCGGGAAGTAGTAGGGTAAGAAAGAAGGCACTATTTATAGAAACTAAGCTCAGTTCAGGGAGGTGGGGGAATATTTAGGATCATTTTGGGTAGTGGTATGCCAAGAATTTTCTAGGAGGTATTTTTACAAAGAAC
Organism: Crocidura indochinensis; assembly: GCA_004027635.1. Taxonomy (NCBI): domain Eukaryota; kingdom Metazoa; phylum Chordata; class Mammalia; order Eulipotyphla; family Soricidae; genus Crocidura; species Crocidura indochinensis. The sequence goes on from PVKC010015825.1 coordinate 13,646, forward strand.
AGAAAACTAAGGACTTCAGTGAGTTTGACTAATTTATGATTGACATAAATTAGACCCTCACTTTTGTTTAGTTTTTTTCTTTCCCCCAGTTGCCACTACTACATTTGTAGAATTTTATAATTATTTGGATCACAAATAAGAGGAAGTGAGGTATTTATTTCTATAACTTTGGTGGCTTTGTTTGTTCTAGTATTAGGGTGTCAGGGAAGTGTATCTTGTATCCTTCTCATTTGGTGAAATGTATGAAACAAAATGCCTGAAACATGATGAAACCATTTATTTGATTGATATCTCTTTTCTTGTTACTATTGCTTTTCCTTCCTCTGAACTTGTTTTTGTTGTCCATTTTCAGTGGTCCTCAAACTATGACCCGCAGGCCACGTACTGTATTTGTTTCCATTTTGTTTCTTCACTTCAAAATAAGATATATGCAGTGTGCATAGGAATTTGTTCGTAGTTTCTGTTTTTACTATAGTCCGGCCTCCAACGATCTGAGGGACAAAGAACTGGCCCCCTGTTTAAAAAGTTTGAGGACCCCTGATTTAGATAAAGGCAGTGATGATTGGGTTTTTAGTTCTTGTACAAAGAAGAATTGGGAAATTGAGGGCTATGTGAATGGGGGATGGGGTTTAAAAAAACAAACAAACAAAACCAAGTTACTACCTCTTCAACCTCAAATTACTGAATTGTAGTTAAATCAACCAAGACAATTCTGAAAAGCCCACTTTTGGATGTCAGGGAATTCCCCTGTTCTATTGGGTATTTTATTTATTTATTTAGTTAGTTTTTGGGCCACACCTGGCTGTGTTCAGGGGTTAGTTACTACTGGCTGTCTGCTCCGAAATAGCTCCTGACAGGCACGGGGGACCATATGGGACACCGGGATTCAAACCAACCACCTCTGGTCCTGGGTTGACTGTTTGCAAGGCAAACGCCACTGTGCTATCTCTCCGGGCCCTCCATTGGGTATTTTAAAATAATTGTGATAGAAATACCTTTTGGATGAGGGCCAGAGAGATAGTACAGTCATTAGATTTTTTTCGACTTTATAGTGGTGGGTTTGTCTCAGAATAAACATCCATTGCTTCTGGGCACCATTCTCAAAGCCTGCTTTGAGACCTTATGCAAGCCATTCATGTCCTTCTATTTTATTTATAAGATGACAAAGGTAGAATAAATGCTTCCTCTTTTCACTAAAAATGTTTGATTGTGACTGGTGATACTTTTTTGGTTTCTAATCCACATTGTCTAAAGTTCAGAAGATGAATTTTCTAGTACTAGAAAATGAGGACAAGACTTTTTTTTTGGTTTTTGGGCCACACACGTTTGACGCTCAGGGGTTACTCCTGGCTATGCGCTCAGAAACCGCTCCTGGCTTTGGGGAGACCATACGGGACACTGGGGGATCGAACCGCTGTTCGTCCTACGCTAGCGCTTGCAAGGCAGACACCTTACCTCTAGCGCCACCTTCCTGGAAAAGACATTTTAGGAAACTAGAAATCTTGCCTTATTCAGGGGATTCTTTGATTGACCTTCGCTTGGAATTACTTGTTATTGTCAGTTGTGTAAGCCTGCGACTATTAAGTCCAAGAAAGCTTAAAAGATCTTTATTTTTTTCGGGGCTGGTGAGGTGGTACTAGAGGTAAAGTGTCTGCCTTGCAAGCGCTAGTCAAGCAAGGACCACGGTTCGATCCCCGGTGTCCCATATGGTCTCCCCAAGCCAGGGATGATTTCTGAGCGCTTAGCCAGGAGTAACCCCTGAGCATCAAATGGGTGTGACCCCCAAAACCAAAATAAACAAACAAACAAAAAAAGATCTTTACTTTTTTCTCTACCAGAAATGTCTGACTTTAAAAAATATTGAGGCTGTTTTAGGGAGGTGAAATTGTTTCTAAAAATCTATTTATTCTGAGCCCGGAGAGATAGCATAGCGTTTGCCTTGCAAGCAGCTGATCCAGGACCAAAGGTGGTTGGTTCGAATCCCGGTGTCCCATATTGTCCCCTGTTCCTGCCAGGAGCTATTTCTGAGCAGACAGCCAGGAGTAACCCCTGAGCACAGCTGGGTGTGACCCAAAACAAACAAACAAACAAAAAAATCTATTTATTCTTTGAGTCAAATGCTTAATATAGAAGCTGGTAGAGGCTGTTCTTGATGAAAGATAAGTTCATATTTATTCTTTAAAAACCCTTCATTATTTTTATATCATTAAAAGAGAACTTTATGGTAGCTCTTTGACCAAGAAAGTGGGAGAGAAAAGCTGTGGGATGAGGTGGAAGAGGTGTTAATTTTTTGGTAATGTTCTTTCTCTGTATTAACTAATTGTAAAGAGCGTTGAAGGGATAAAAATTGTTGTTCAATTGTTTTTGATGCTTTGTTAAACAAATAGAGGCATAATGATTAGGGATAATTTGTTGCAATTTTTTTTTTTTTTGGTTTTTGGGTCACACCCGGCAGTGCTCAGGGGTTACTCCTGGCTCCATGCTCAGAAATTGCTCCTGGCAGGCACGGGGGACCATATGGGGCACCGGGATTCGAACCGATGACCTTTTGCATGAAAGGCAAACGCCTTACCTCCATGCTATCTCCCGGGCCCAATTTGTTGCAATTTGAGTTTGAATCTTTATGTATTTTTTGACTGTCTGTAACAGTGGTCCTCAAACTACGGCCTGCGGGCCACATTTTGTATTTGTTCCCATTTTGTTTCTTCACATCAAAATAAGATGTATGCATTGTGCATAGGAATTCGTTCGTAATTTTTGTTTTTATTATAGTCTGGCCCTCCAATGGTCTGAGGGACAGTGAACTGGGCCCCTGTTTAAAAAGTTTGAGGACCCCTGGTCTGTAAGGTGCTCAGCTCACACTTTCACACTCACCTGACTGGAGTGAAGCAAGTAATTGCTTCCAACACTAAAAAATATTTTTGGTGAATGAGACCTAACTGGGGAATCAAACTATTAATTTATGCTTAGAAGACTATCCACCCTCTTGTCATTTTATTTATTTATTTATTTTTATATTTTTTGTGGGTTTTGGGTCACACCCGGCAGCGCTCAGGGGATACTCCTGGCTCCATGCTCAGAAATTGCTCCTGGCAGGCATGGGAGACCATATGGGACGCCGGGATTCGAACTGATGACCTTCTGCATGAAAGGCAAACGCCTTACCTCCATGCTATCTCTCTGGCCCCTCTATCCCTTTCCTTTATTATTTTTTAATGTTGTGATGATCAGGGATTGTGCATATATACCTGATTTTGGAGTTCATACATCTTTATGTTCATTGGAGGTTCATTGGAGTGTTCTTTGGAGGTTGCTCCTCTATATTTTGACGCTACCACATACCTAGCTGTGATATGGTCAGAAATTTTAAACCTTTTTTTTCTCGTTTTTGGTTTTTGGGTCACATCCGGCAGCGCTCAGGGGTTACTCCTGGCTCTAGGCTCAGAAATTGCTCCTGGCAGGCTCCGGGGACCATATGGGATGCCGGGATTCGAACCACTGTCCTGCAAATGCCTTACCTCCATGCTATCTCTCTGGCCTCATGTGGTCAGAAATTGATGTAAAGTCAGGGACCAGAGATTGCAAAGTTTCTGTGCTTGAAAAGTCTAGAGATAGCCAAGAACATGTCAGCATCAGGAACATGGCTAGCACATATGTCAGCATCAGGGATTGAACTTGCAACCTTATGCTTACAAGTCAGGCTTTCTAAACCTCTGGGTTCTTCCTTTGACCACAACTCCTTTCCTCTCATTTTAAAGGAAAAATTTTGATGCCAGGAAAACAGAGGTACCTGCTCTCAAGGGGTTCTTTAGTAAGTAATATGAAACTGGAGTGGCTTTCTTTCTAAAATGGAAAGAAAGGATTCTTTAAAAATTTTCATTTGTCTTGTGGAAGAAGGAAACTTTTTTTGCTCAGCTGGGAAAAGAATTTTTTTCTTCAAAGTTTCTTATAAGATACCAGTTCTATAAGAGTGCATTCCATAAACATTATTCCAATAGTTCTTATTTTTCTCTATATTTTGTGGCTAAGAGGAAAGAGTAGGGATGGAAGTATATGCACAGATTAAGGTTGGACCTTTTATATTAATATGTCTCTTTTCTAGAATTGTGTGTTGTTTCAGATATGTGATGAAAGCATATAGACATACTGAGAAGTCATAATGAACCAATATTCTAACTAGTTGGCACTACAGAAATCTTGTGAGAGGATGATAAAATCATAGATTTGCTCTTTTTTTAAATTAATATTTTTATTGAAACACCTTGATTACAAACATGATTGTGGTTGGGTTTCAGTCATGTAGAGAACACCTCCCCACCCCCCCACCAGTGTCAGATTTGGGCTCTTTACATTTCCTGAAACATTTGAAACAAATTGTTGCTTACTAGGTTTGTGATTGACTGATTTTTTTTAATTGGTTATATGTTTTTACTTTAAGATCTTACCAAAGCAATGTCTCAAGATGGTGCTTCCCAGTTCCAAGAAGTCATTCGACAAGAGCTTGAATTATCGGTGAAGAAAGAACTAGAAAAAATACTCACCACAGCACCATCACAGGAGTTTGAGGTAAGGAATGAAGTGTTTTTTGCTTTCTTTTTCTATACGTAGTTTATCCATCCTGAAATGAGCACAGGATTTCATAATAACATTAAAAAGAAAAGGGGTTGCTTAAAAATGAAGAATTTTAGGGCCAGAGTGATAATACAACAGGTAGAGTGTACTTGTATGCGTCTAGCTTGGTTTCGATCCCTGGCATCACACTTATAGTCTCTCAAGTCTTGCCAGGTGTGATCCCTGAGCACTGGTGGATGTGGCCTAAAACCAATTAAATAAAACAAACAGCAGCAACAACAACAAGAATAAGTCTCTTTTTTTCATTCTAAAAGGTTTATAAAGTCAAAGAATAATGACAAAATTAACTTTATTTTGTGTGGCGATGTCTTTATTTTGTGTGGCGATGTCTTTGGTTAGATATCAATACTGTGAAAAGTTAATTTGGTAAATAATACATCCTGCCTATATTTTCCAAAGAGCCAAATTCTAGTTGAAAGATAGCACTTTTAACAACTATAAAAAAATTTTTTTTGAATACCTAATCTGTTCTATTCTTCCTATTCTAATAGTGTAAGAATTTTATTAAAAATATTTATATAGATGATATGTATCATATAATAATAAGTCTTTTGCTAGTTATAATAATGTCTTTTGTTTTTATAGCACACTAAAAAAGATCTGGATGGATTTCGAAAACTATTTCATAGATTTTTGCAAGAAAAAGGCCCTTCTGTGGATTGGGGGAAAATTCAGAGACCTCCAGAAGATTCGGTAAGTTTTAGCTAAAATAAGAAGTAAAAATTTTTTGGGCGGGGACAGCACACATGTTGACGTTCAGGGGTTTATATCTATCAGGCTTAGGGACCATATAGGATACCAGGGATCGAACCTGTTTGTTTTGGGGTCATACCTGGTGACATTCAGGGGTTACTCCTGACTCTGCACTCAGAAATCATTCCTGGATTGACTGCTTGCAAGGCAAATGCCCTACTGCTGTGCTATCTCTCCACCCCCTCCCCCAAATAAGAAAATCTAAGATAATTTTAGGACATTGGTTTAACTTTAGTACAGTGTTAGTATAGTGGACCTATAAGAAGCATCAGTGTAGCACAGATAGGTATTGTGTTACATTTTGATCCCCCCCACCCCCCCACTGAAAGAACAGTGATAGTTTTTACTTCTTTTGTTTCTATCAAAACCAGCTTGCTTTTCCTGCAGGGGACTAATTCAAGTCAATCCAAATCTCTCCAGTAGAGGTGTGGCACTTTAGTATTTTTTTTTTTCTGGTTTTTGGGTCACACCCGGCAGTGCTCAGGGGTTACTCCTGGCTCCATGCTCAGAAATTGCTCCTGGCAGGCACGGGGGACCATATGGGGCACTGGGATTCGAACCGATGACCTTTTGCATGAAAGGCAAACGCCTTACCTCCATGCTATCTCCCGGGCCCCTCTTTAGTATTACAGACTAAAATTACTCTTGCTTCTGAGATTTGTGTGAATAAGGATAACAACAAGTGCTTTATGTACTTAAGAGTATGATTAATGAACCCTATTAAGAGATATGTGTGGAAATAGATTTAGTTGGGAAGCATTTTGCAGATATTAGTACTGATTTCTGCCATCATATGGTACAGTCAGCCTAATAGTCCTAATTAGTTGTTGTTTATCCTCATGTAATGTCTTTTCTTTTTTTTTTTTTTTTTGATTTTTGGTTTTTGGGTCACACCCGGCAGCGCTCAGGGGTTCCTCCTGGCTCCATGCTCAGAAATTGCTCCTGGCAGGCACGGGGGACCATATGGGGCACCGGGATTCGAACCGATGACCTTTTGCATGAAAGGCAAACGCCTTACCTCCATGCTATCTCCCGGCCCCTAATGTCTTTTCTTGGAAGCCAAGGAATATGTCCTAAATAAGTGATTGCTAAATAAATAATCTAAATGAGATAGTGAGAATACATTTATTGGGAACAGAGATAGAACAGTGAGTAAGGTGTTTTCCTTGCATATGGTCAACCTGGGTTAAATCCTTGATACCATATAGGGTCCCTGGAACACTGCCGGGAGTGATCCTTGAAAATAGCCAGATGTAGCCCAAAACCCCCCAAAAATGTTTTGTTTTTGTTTTTTGGACCACACCCAGTGATACTCAGAGGTTACTCCTGGTTATATGCTTAGAAATTGCTCCTGGCTTGGGGGACCATATAGGATGCCTGGGGATCAAACTGCAGTCCATCCTAGGTCAATACATGCAAGGCAAACACCCTAATGCTTGTACCACCACTCTGGTCCCCAAAAAATATTTCTTAAAAGAAAGGTTGGGCTGGAGTGCTAGCACAGCAATTAGGGTGTTTGCTTTGCACAGGACCAACCCAGGTTCAATCCCTGGCGTACCACATGGTCCCTCTAGCCCACCAGGAGTGATTTCTGTGTGCAGAGTGAGGAGTAACCCCTGAATACCACCAGATGTGGCCCCGAAACCAAAAGAACAAAAATGGTAACAAAAGAGATTGGCTTGTTGTACTAATCTTTTTCCCTTACTGTCATCAGTTTTGTTCTTGACTACTTGAAATACTTTTGCAGATGAGAACGATTTGATATATTAGAATAATTGTGCATAGAGAGTTTATCTTTTTTATTTTACCACACCCAGCAGATGCTAGGCCTACTTCTGGCTCTTGTGTCTAGGCTGATGGGGCATATTCTGCTGTTCTCAGGGATCATGTGGTGCTGGGAATCAACCTAGGCCTCCCTCATTAAAAAAAAAAAAAAGAATGTACTCAGCCAGTTTAACTGTCACTGGCTCAATAGTTTATCTTTTATGTGTCTATAATCTTAGGTAATTTGATGTTGCTTTAAAGGCAAATCTCAAGTTTAGAATAGAGATTCAGCAAGCTGAATCTATAGAGGCTGATGCCGCTCTACTGTAGCTTTTGTAAGTTTTATTAGCGCCACCAATATATGTATCTATATAGTTAGGATTACCTTTTTCTTAAATGTAGAACAGTTTTT
>PVKC010015826.1:0-21336 GCA_004027635.1 Crocidura indochinensis
AAAAAAAAAAAAAAAAAAAGAATAATCTCTGTTGTATATATTTTTATTAACTTTTTACTATGTTGTTGAACGTTTTCTGGTTGTGTTCTCTGCAGACTTTGAAGAATTAGGCCTAACTTCTGGTTTTTTTTTGGTTTTGGGGCCACACCCAGTGACGCTCAGGGGTTACTCCTGGCTATGAGCTCAGAAGTCGCTCCTGGCTTGGGGGACCATATGGGAACCGGGTGATCGAACCGCGGTCCGTCCTAGGCTAGCGCAGGCAAGGCAGGCACCTTACCTCCAGCGCCACCGCCCGGCTTTGTTTTTGTTTTTGTTTTTGGTTTTGGTTCCAACTTCTATTTTTTTTGTGCGTGTGTTTGGGCCACACCCCACTGTGCTTAGAGGTTACTCCTGGCTATCTGCTCAGAAATAGCTCCTGGCAGGCACGGGGGACCATGTGGGACACCGGGATTCGAACCAATCACCTTAGGTCCTGGAACAGCTGCTTGCAAGGCAAACGCCGCTGAGATATCTCTCCGGACCCAGGCCCAACTTCTGTTTTGTTTTTGTTTTTGTTTTGGGGCCACACCCAGCGGTGCTCAGGGGTTATTCCTGGCTGTCTGCTCAGAAATAGCTCCTGGCAGGCATGGGGGACCATATGGGACACCTGGATTCAAACCAACCACCTTTGGTCCTGGATCGGCTGCTTGCAAGGCAAACGCCACTGGGCTATCTCTCCAGGCCCAACTTCTAACTTCGTTGCTCCAGAAGTTGTTACAGAGCTCTGAAGACCTGTTCCATGAAAACTAAGTTTCCGTGGTCGTTGACTTCTGTAGAATAACAGAACACCCATTTTTCGTAATTGGAAACTTTCCTACCTTAAAATTTTGAATTTTGTACGGAAAGGGAAATTCATAGAATATTTAAATTACTAAATCATATATCTTGACCTTATCAAGTGCAAACTCCAGTTTGGGTTTAAACTTTGCTGTTAGACTCTGAGAGTATAGCTGTCTTAACATTTTTATTATCGTTCCATCTTGATCGTGCCAGTTTGTATGCAGAAACAAATTCAGTGACTTTTTGTTGTTTTGGTCTGTGTTTTGGACCATACTCGGTGGTACTCAGGCACTAATCTTGTCCTTGTGCTCAGAGGCTGCTCTCAGTAGTTCTCTGGAGACCACAAAGTACTGGGGATTGAACCCAGGCCTAGTGCACTCAAAGATAGTGTTCAGCCATTTGGGTTGTCTTTGCAAAGTCTTTGAGCTATTAATGCAAAGCTCTAAGGAATCAAAACCCAGGATATAATAATTGGTAATAAAAGAGAAAAAAGTGGCCAAGAAAAAAGCCAAGGAAGTGAAGCATGAATAAAATATTAGAGAAAACTAGCACGATTTTCTTCACTTAAATAACTACTATCAAACTTTTAAAACTATGATTCATAATAAAAATAAAATTTATTTTTAAAATTAGAGTAGTTATACTCATAAATTATAGCATACCTTTGATGCTATTTATTTTATTTTTAAAATTTGGTAAAGACCCAGACTATGGGAATTGGATATCGTAGAACACCTGTGTTGCATATGTGAAGCCATAGGTTTGATCCCCAACACATCAATAAGAAGAAAAATAATGGGGCTGGAGAGATAGCATGGAGGTAAGGCGTTTGCCTTTCATGCAGAAGGTCATCGATTCGAATCCCGGCGTCCCATATGGTCCCCCATGCCTGCCAGGAGCAATTTCTGAGCATGGAGCCAGGAATAACACTGAGCACTGCCAGGTGTGACCCAAAAACCACAAAAAAAAAAAAAAAAAAAAAAAAAAAAAAAAAAAAAAAAAAAAAAAAAAAAAGAAAAGAAAAAAAAAGAAGAAAGATAAAAGACCCAGTATATTAATTAAAGCACTTATTTGAAAATCACTTTAAGTTGCCTACAATTGTAGAAGACGGAGAAAAAGGCAAGGAAAAGAATGAGTTAATGATATAGACTAGTCCAAGTCATTTTTAGCAAGACATGTTTAATATGATTATTTTTTTACCTTCATTGACAAATATTCATACTTTCTTCCAAAGAAACCTAATGTACTTAAACACAAATTTTATTATAAGACTCACCTGGTGGGGGCCAGAGAGATAGCATGGAGGTAAGGCATTTGCCTTGCATGCAGAAGGTCATTGGTTCGAGTTCTGGCATCCCATATGGTCCCAAGCCTGCAAAAAGCAAAGCAAAACAAACAAAAGGCTCACCTGGCAAAGCCACTTAGTTTACCAGTTATGAAACATATAATATATATGTATATATACATATATATATATATAAAATGCCTTTTAAAAAGTTTTTTTGGGGGGCCACATCCAACAGTGCTGAGTGCTCTGCACTCAGAAATCATTCCTGGCTGTATTAGGGTTGAGCCATATGAGGGCCATCTGGGGATCGAACCTGGGACAGCTGCATGCAAGGCAGGTGCCTTATCTGCTGTTCTCTCTGGCCTCGTTCTTTAAAAAAAATTTTTTTTTGGTTTTTGGACCACACCCAGTGACGCTCAGGGGTTACTCCTGGCTATGCACTCAGAAGTCGCTCCTGGCTTGGGGGACCATATGAGGAACCGGGGGATCGAACCGTAGTCCGTCCTAGGCTAGCGCAGGCAAGACAGGCACCTTACCTCCAGCGCCACTGCCCGGCCCCATTTAAAAAATTTTATACCTAGTTTTAAAACAAAGAAAAGGACATAAATATTAGAACATTTAATAGCGTAAAATAACCCATATCTCCAACCCCAGGTGAATGAGTCCAAATCAGGGTTGCACATAAATAATCCAAACCAGGCTGAGGGTGAAACGCATATAGTCTAGCATTCTTCTACCTCATATCTCCCCTAAGCTGCCTGCTAGAACTGTTTTTCTTGAGTACAGAGACTACCCACAGGTGGGGCAGAAAGTAAGGTAAGAGCAGATAGCTTAGGCTATCCTGAGCCTGTCCTGCCCAGGTTTACATATAAGACAATTTTTATTTTGGGTAAAACCAAGTTGTTAACAAACAACTACAAAGAAACCAGGGATGATCTTTGTTTTGAGTAAAATAAGGTGTAACCCAACAAATAGGGACATACTTAAATTTCCACTTAAAAGAAAAAATAGTTTCAAAAGATGAATGCTCTATATGCTGCATTTTACATACTTTTAGGAAGTCAAAGGATTTTTACTTAGGTGCTTGTTCTGTTTTCGAAATAGTAGTCCAAAAGCAGAGGTACATTAAAAAAATACACAACAACTAATGTAAATTTTAAGTAACACGTTTCTGTCTTTTTCCACTAGATCTCATATCAACTTCATCTGTTCCCCGTCATACAGTACATCACAAGTGAATTGCAGATGGCTTCTTTACATACTGGAATTTGGATTCTGTTAACAGCTCCTGTGAAAGATTTCCCTCCAGTTCTGTTCTTGCCATTTCTACACACACTGAACATGACGTTAGCACAATTACTTAAAGTTCCTTCAATTAGATATTGTAAGAGAACTGTCATCATCTTATGTTACATGGACCAGCCAGCATCTGGCAGAATCTATATGTGCAATAGATAAGATACCGATAGTGTTTTCTCATCTTGAAGCAATACATTGCTTTTAAAGTGAATGGGAAAAATCAGAAGTGTTTCCATTATTTTGATTTTTTAAATGCATGTAAAATTAGACAAATCTCAAAGAAAATGCAGGTTTTTTTTTTAAATTGCAATCAGGGAGTCAATGAAATAGCTTTATTTTCATTGTAATAAAAATTTAGCATTGCTTTTACAGCAAAATAGTAAAATCATGAGAGATTGGTAGCTTTTAAATAAGAAGTTTAGTAACTAAAAAGAGTAAATGTTGTCATCTGGAAAGTTCATTTAAAAATCACTCTATTTCGAAGCAACATTGTGTCACATATTAGAAAATACACTCCAGTGTATAAGAAATGCATTGCATTTGGTCTTAGTTTAGTCATTAAATGGGTATATATCAAGTAATTTGCTTAACCTTTTTAGATCCTTATTTCATGACTTCAGAAATTAAGGTACTGGGCCTCAGTTGATAAGGCAGAACCAGGAAGCAGAACTAGAACCAGGAATAACCTCTGAGCACCACCGAATGTGGCTAAAAAACAAAAACAAAAACAAAAGCATTAAGTCACATTGTTTCTAAAGTCTATCATATCTGGAGAATAGTCAAGTTGGAGACTTACTTATTATATAAATATTAATAAACAAAAATGACATAATATTTTATTTCACATGATGAGAGTAAGATATATACCCCCCTTTATATAGGTAAGAGGTGAATCAGTGTCGTTTTCTTTCTTTTCTTATTGATTTACAATACTGTAGGATTTCAAGGTTAGAAATGAACAGCTCTTGTTCTCACCACACTTACCTTAAACGTTTCAGGGACATCCCTTATTCAAGAAGACCCTACTACCCACTCTATCAATCTTTGCCCCTTCTCTCTGGTAACTAATACATTTTTACTGAGTCTGAAATTCATTTTGTTGATGTTATTGGGGTTTCTTTTTTTATTTTTTTTTACCAGTTTATTGTATTTATTACAGGATACATATGAATAAAACCAGTGGTCGTTTAAATTGTCTTTGTTTAATATGAGTTGAATAAGCCTTCACAATTATATCTGACTCACACTTTGGAAAGAACAGTTCTCTGAAAGTCTTTTCTCATCTAGGCAAAGATTGTGATCAAGATACTAAAAGAATAAATCATAGAGAAAAACACATTAACACAGTCTGAGATTGATACGAACAAAGTGTGTTCATTCTCCCATATCAGTGGAAAAGGCAATGTGTTTTTCTGCAATTGAATTGACCAAAAATTATAGTAGCTTCTAGAGCTACCAGAGAGAGTATGGTGACCATCTGGGGCTAAGAGACTCCTTCTTCATGTAATCACAGTGATGACATCATCCTAAGTGTCAGAACATAAGAAAGCATTTATCTCTCATTCCACAAGATGGTGTGGTTTTTGTATAAACTATTTAGGATAGTGTTTTTCTTCTGAATCTAATGACGTGCTTTTAAAAATGGTTATCTTATTTTTGCCCTGGTAGTACATCACTTAGAATACTGCCTCTGGGTCTAACAAATTGACCTATTCCAATATGGATACATGTGCTTGTACTCAAATTATTCACTTATGCCAAGATTTTCTGACTTGCCCTCAATAAACAGACTTCAGGGGGTATTCTTGACCCCAATCCCAATGGGAAATACAAATGTGGTTTCAGCAATATCAGCTTCCCTGTGGTTTTTCCCTGAACTTGGGACATTAAAAGTTAAATACACTGTAGAGAAACAACAGATTTTTGCCTGTTATTTTTATTCACATATGTATGACTAAGGAATATTATGAAATAATATTATGAAAAGTATTAGTTATTTGAAACAGAAGTTGAAGAATTATTGGCAATAAAACTCACTACATCTAAGACTTCAATCTTTCCAAAAACAGCATTTTCTTTCCAAAATGACTACTTCTTCAACTAACTTCCTTTTAAGTATTTACTTGAATACTCAAGTATTGAATACTCAAGCATTTACTTGTAGATGAGTTCAATACTGGGCTTAAGAAATCTAACTTAAAGGTGTCTTATTTCTTTTCTTTGGAGAGGAAGAATGGGCCATAGCTGGTAGTTCTTTTTTTGTTTTGTTTTGTTTTTTTTTTGTTTTTGTTTTTGGGCCACACCCGGCGATGCTCAGGGGTTACTCCTAGCTATCTGCTCAGAAATCGCTCCTGGCAGGCACAGGGGACCATATGGGACACTGGGATTCGAACTAACCACCTTAGGTTCTGGATTGACTGCTTGCAAGGCAAACACCACTGTGCTATCTCTCCGGGCCCCGTACCTGGTAGTTCTTAAAATCACTCCCTGAAGTGGTTTATGGGGGTAGTGCCAGGGGGATCACGTCAGCTGGGGCTCAAACCCTGGGCTTTTATGTGCAAGCATATGCCCCAACCATTGAACTATCTGTCTACCTGTGCTTACTTTGTGTTTTTTTGTGTTTGCCTCCTACTCATTGTTTCTGATATACTTGTAAACTAATCATCAGTGGTAAATAAGAAACTTAATCATAAATCATATTGTATAGTTAGATACATTGGGCATTTATCCCTTCATTCATTTTTTGCTTCTTTACCAATGTTTATTAAATGCTTCAACAGCAAACATTGTAAGCTAGATAAATTTTCTCCCGACTAATATCAGAGAGTCCTGAGGATAGATAGAGTTAGAGAGCTTGTCTTGCAGGCATGGGGCTGCTTGTTTGATTCCTGGCACCAACTCACATACTCGATGTGAGTCCTAGGCAGACTAGTTTGTGATTTCTAGTATCTCAACAGTGTGTAATCTCTGCACATCATAACCAAGTCTGTGCCATTCTAGCAATTACACAACAAAGCAAAGGTAAGGGGACAGAAAGAGTAATGTTAGTGCAATGAGAGCATTAAATTTAATATTAAACAAGGCAGGTGAGATTTAATTTTTATTTTAAAAACAATTAATTCCTAATTTTTTTTGCTGTTTTCTATTTTGCTTTTAAGTAATTGTCTCATCTATTTCTGCTTTCTTATCTTTAATATCATTAAAAAGTTATTTATTGTTTAAAGAGTGTATCTTGCCAGAAAAATATCAGTATATACAGTTAAACATGGTGACTTATAACTGTTTTCTTCTTTTTCTTCTTTATTTTTATTCTTGGGCCATACCCAGTGATGCTGAAGGGTTACTACAAGCTTTGCACTCAAAAATTACTCCTGCTGGTGCTCAGGGGACCATATGGGATGTCAGAGATTGAACCTAGGTTGGGGTGAGCTCTTTACCACTATACTTTTCCTCCAGCCCCTTATAACTGTTTTCCCACTTTAATTTTTGCTTTAATATTATTATTTTAGGGCCGGATAGATAGCACAGAGGTAGGGCGTTTGCGTTGCAAACGGTCAACCCAGGACCAACAGTGTTTTGAATTCCGGCATCCCCTGTGCTTGCCAGGAGTGATTTCTGAGCAGAGAGCCAGGAGTAACCCTGAGCTATGCCGCGTGTGGCCCCAAAACAAAAAAAAATATTATTTTAGATTCTGATTGTGTACTTGGATTCTAAAGCACAAGCAAAATCAAAAATAAACTGGAGGGAGGTAGTAGTATTTGCTAGCAGACCAGTAGGTGCTGGATCTTTAATGATACTTTTTGGGAGAGGTACAAACTTAAGAGATCAGGAGATAGTGAAGTACAAAAGCAAATATAATTATTAATCGGACACATAATAGAAGGTTTAACTGTGTACACAACAGATGTAAGTCGTTGCTTTCTGCCCTGGGAGGGCTTGCTCTCCTCTCAAAGAATGTCCTCACTCAAATGGAAAACAAAGCCAGTGATCAAATGCTCTCCTAACTGGAGATTAGCCCTGGGTGTTTACCTTTAACAGTCTTTCTACTCAGGGCATAAAAAATGGCATGTTTAAATGAAAAAAACATTCTGTACATTGAGGGAAAAAATGGTGCTGCCAAATGGTAAGGTAATTCTTATTCAAACTAAAAATGCCACTTTTTCTTTCACTTTAATTGAGTCCTGTGACTTGAGTCTAATGTTCAGCATTAGGCTTAAGCCAATAAAAGGAAGAAGAATAAAATTTCAGAAGGAAAACATGTCTAGGCTAACACAGTTTTACATCTGAAATGCTTGCTTAGTAATCTTTGAAGGTCCTATGCACCATAATATTTAGTTTTTTAGATTTTTGAAGGGCCGTACAGTATGAACAAATTGATTCTAGAACATACATTAAAGTTTGTTAGTGGTATTGCTGAGATTTCTAAGGCAAAAGATAGGGTTTAATTTCTTTGTGCTAGAGGGACTATCTGTTCAAGGTATCTTTACATAGTAGTCCTGTTTTTGAAACAGTATATGCACTTGAGAACAATGAGAGAATACTCACAATTGAATGTGATTACGTGCCAAAATATTGCTATAGTTCAGAGTAGAAAGGTAGAAAACTAGACCTATATAGTCAGTCTTAGAGAAAGGACTATTTTGCTTCTTAGAAACAGGAGACATTAAAATACCATGATTTTGTTCCCCATCTTCTTCATTGCTTACTCTGAGACCAGAGAAGATAATTGCCTTTCCTCAACCAACTCTGACGACATACGGAACATATTCAAAGGCAGTTACTTTATCATCTAAGACAAGTGTTAAAACATCTCCCAAAGAAACTGTTTACCAAGAGCAGATCTCAAAATATAAAGAATGGCTAGAAGTCGGAAGAAAAGAAAAAAAAATAGGGCATTACTATAATTTCCTAAACCAGTTTTCCATACCCACCCAGCCCACCTTTAAAAAATTAATTAATTCATCATGCAATTTTCTTTTTTTAAGACCCCCATCCTGCAATTTTCAAATGCATTCTTTTAATATATGGTCAGAGTGTAAATAACTGGATTTATTTCAAAAGAAGCAGCAAAATGACTGAATCAAACAGTATCTAAGAATTTATTCAGTCATGTCAAAAGTCAAAACCACTTTTTATCACTTTAGGTTCACAAAATTGCATCAGAGGAAGATATATGCTTGAGAGTGATTGCTCCCAGACATGCATTTTTTTTCCTCCATAAAGACAAAGTGATACTAAAAAGTCAACTTGTATTTGTGTATTAGCAGCACTCATTCAGAATGATTCCCACTGAAGATTATACCAAACTTGTGAAGCCATAGAGTATATTGAACACCTGTCATTTTCTCTCTGGCACCTACACCTTAGATACATCTGTGGATATAACTGCACCAAAGCTACGTATGGTTTTTTGTGAGGTGACAGTAGGAGTGCTGAGAAGGCAAGTGCGCAAACATGTGAAAAAATGGAAGAGGGAGAAATTACTTCCTAATAGAAGGGTTCTAATGCCAAGGAGAGTGGTAGTCTTATACATGGAAATAATCCAGGCAAAATTCAAAACAGTTTGCAAAACCCTAGGGAAACGAAGTCTACACTGGTTTGTAGACAGACTCTGCCAAGGATTAAGCTTCCCCTTTTCTTAGGACGCTCCGTATCAAATGATCACACCACCCTAATGGCAGCAGGAGGCAATGTTGCGTTGCCCACAGATGAACTCAGATCACCTGCATGTGAATCTGGGGGAAAGAACCCATTTTTGTGGCAAAGATGTAATACGATGTGAATTGCAAATGACCGGATCGTTGAAAACAGTTGCCCTATGCAGTTTCATTGATTTAAGTGTTAATATCTGACAGCAGAAATTCAGGCTGTCAGTTTACCTTCAGGCCTACCAAGACCAAGTCAGGCAAGGTTCTTCTTTTCAAATGTTGGTACTTAAATCCTAGTGACAGAAAGGAACGTTTTTTTTTTTTTTCCCTATCTGACCTCCTGTTCTCCAAAGGTGAGATTTAAAAATTTCAACCCCCCTTTTTAATATCTTCTTTTCTCTCAGAACTTACTCCCTTGGTTTTCTTGGATCTGTGTTCTTGTTGAAAGGATGTTTTATTCTCATGTTTGGACTCTTGCTATGACATGCAGAGTCCTGGCCATCTTTTCAGATCTGTGTGTGACATGTTTTGTTACTTGGGATTTTGTGACATGAAAAATTATGGACCTTCAAACTTTTGGTGTGTGAATTTGGATGCTGTCTTCGTACAAAGAGAGAACATGACTGAGCCATACGCAGTGAAAGGGCTGATTTGAATTAGGAACATGCTCAGGAAACTGCCAGAAGAATCTCTCCACCTGAAGTAAGTTTGGGAAACGTGCCATTTGCTTTTAATCGGTGCCTTCTGATCAAGCAAATCAAAAGAATGAAGTATTTATAAGTTCTGGAGTGAATAGTATTTTGTAGAATCTTAGAGAGCTATATATTATGTTAGATAGTCATTGGATGAGGTTCTACATAGGAAAACACTTGGCAACAACTTGATGTGATGTAGTGGGAAGGCTTTGAAACCCAAAGCCTATAAATACTTCATTCCAATGACTGATTCTAATTCCGTTTTTCTGACCTGACTTTTCAATTAGTTGGCTCACTTTAGGTTTATTTTAATAATAACATGTATTAGAGGTTTCTCTATTATAAAAGAAATGCATAATTTTCATTAAAACACTGTATAAGAAAAATGACACATTTTTACCAGCCAAAAGCAACCAACAATTTTTCTATGTGGAGGATATTGTATTTTAAAATATATTCCATATGTGAAATTTTACATTCAATTTTCTAAAACTTAGTGTTATTATCACATAAAATGTTTTTGCATTAAATTCTTCTAAATGTTATAAGCTATGATGATTAATCATTAAATAAATATACCGAGGTATTCTCAATTATACCCTTACAAATATTTACCACTCCTTATCATGGTAAGTAATCCTGTAATGAATACTTTAATGCAAAGTTTTATTTCTGGATTTCCATTTATTTATATTCCATTGGTTCCCAGATAGAATTATTAGAATTATTATTAGATTAGAATTATTTTTACTATATAGACTTTTAAAAGGCAGCTGATATAAGTTATGATGCGATTTTTCAGAATGATGTTTTTCATTTACACTCTTACTAAGATTCTGATAATATTCATATCATGGTTTGGTCAAATGGCTGACTTTTGAAACTCTCTTTAGGTTTCATGAAGCACAGTGGGATTTAAAGGTGATGCCAATACTCTAACCCTTCCCTTAACCTTTTTAAATCTCTCCATGTCTTACTTTCTTCATTACAAAAATGTTTTGTGAACAAGCATTAAAAATAAATGGAGGATTGGAGAGATACCACAGGAGTTACCTTGCCTGCTGTCAACCTCATTTTTTTTTTTTTTTTGGTTTTTGGGCCACACCCAGTGACGCTCAGGGGTTACTCCTGGCTATGCGCTCAGAAGTCGCTCCTGGCAGGCACGGGGGACCATATGGGAACCGGGGGATCGAACCGCGGTCCGTCCTAGGCTAGCGCAGGCAAGGTAGCAGGCACCTTACCTCCTGCGCCACCTCCCGGCTCCCTCAACCTCATTTTCATCCCTAGCACCGCATGGTCCCTTGAGCAATTCCAAGTGCCACCAGGGTAACCTTGGTTAGTAACCTCAGCCTCCACTGGCTCAAACCTAACTCATCATGAGTTCTGAGCTCTGAAACTTCAGGCACTCCCTGCCTGCTGAACAGTACGAGGTGTGACCCCCTATCCCAGAATGCAAATCTCACTATGCTCCCACCAAACTAAAATAATGGAAAAACAACTCATAATTAAAAAAAAAATACTTGTGAAGCCCCTGCTGTGTAAGAGATTGTCTACATGCAAATACCAGTGTTTATTGGGAATGCCTTCCAATATTTTATTTCCCAATGAAAAATGATCTTCCCTGTGAAAACTTTGGTTAGGAGCAGGAGCTCCACCCTATCTTTTCACTCACTTGCGGTAACCTGAAAGGCTGACTTAACCTTTTTGGGTCTCAATGTCTTTACCAAGGAGGACAGAGGATTTATCCAGATTATCTAAAGAATCAGACACTTAAGATTCTTTCAAGCTATCAAAAGCTTTTGCCCTCCAGAAAAGAGTGACCCTTTTAATTCATCCTCTTTCGAAAATCCCATTGGACAATGCCTGCAGTATTTATTTTCCCAAACTTGCTATGAGGTCAGGTCTCCATGGCTGTACAAGGGAAACTTGTATCCACATTGATTTTAAAGAAAGATGATGCTGGTTCCCTGAGCATTGCTAGCTGTAGCCCTAAATAATAATGATAATAATAATAATAATAATGATAATAATAATAAATGTAGTCCAAATAATCTTCACGACCTCAGATCTCTTGTATTGATTAAATCACTTGGGGAGGTCGCTGAGTCTCTTGAGCACCTCTTGCAAGGCACACCACTATCCCAGAAGTAAGAAAGATCTTGGGGATAGTATAACCTTTGCTTGATCCTTTTGTCAGTTAAGCAAAAACAGATGAAAATTATAACAAAATATTCTTTAAAAATATAAATATATGACAGAATTTTCTGTGTTTTGTTTTCTGAGTTTCGTTGTTTAGTGGTCATTGGTTTCAGTAGAAATTTCACACAAGTCTTTGAGAGTAAAATTGAAGGCTAGTAACTACATACTAGAAGAGAGCCTACACTAAACAGATTGGATCACTTATCTTGCATGCAGCAAACAGTTGCCTTGCTTATTTCATTTTTGTATATATTCTTAAGTATGATGCTAACAAGGCAAATGCATGTGTTGTCTTGCAGGATTTTCTTACAGAGCATTTATTTAGTTAGTGTGGTTTTTAAACATAACTTTTTAAAGATATAATTGACATATCATAAAACTTGCCCTTATAAAGTGCATAATTCAGTGCTTGTATCGTATATTCACAGAGTTGTACAACAATTACCAGAGACGTTTTTCTTGTTGTTTATTTATTTTACTTTTGGTTTTAGAATTTTTGTGCACCATTGGCAGCAGTGCTTATGGATTGATTACTCCTGGCTCTGCACTCAAGGATCATTCCTGGAGGTGCCAAATGGATTTTATTCAGCACTGGGGACTGAACCCAAGTGGGTGACATGCAAAGCAAGTGCCTTACCCTCTGTACTGTCTCTCAGTTTAAAAATCAAGATGTGTTTTTAAAAACAATGGGCCCAAAGAGATGGCTCAAAGGGCTGAGGCACATTACTTTGCACACAGGAAGTCAGAACTCATTCCCAGCTCTGCATAGACCCCCAGGAATCTAAGAAAGATCCCAAGCACTGAGCTGGGGTAACTCATGAGTGCTCTCAAGTGTGGTCCCCAAACAAACAGAAAACACAAAAATTATTTGCTTCTGCTTAATGGATTTGGCACTGTATATAGATTTTTGTCGTGTTGTTCAAGACATTTTTCAGTTAGAATAATTTAAACTATTCAGACTTAGTAAAATAATTGAATATATTATGGGCATATTATCAGTTTATTTGGAAATTCAATCTACTAAATCCTAGTTGTAAATCTTTTTTTTCCATAATATAGGAAAGGTAAAATATTGGAAAATTTCCTTAAAGATGAGAGAAGAAGCTGTTGAGAGTTCATATAATTCAGAATTTATATTATTTTTTGTAAGAATCATTTAAAAATGTTTCCTTCCTCTGTTGACTTAGAAATTTTTTTGACTTTTGTTTTTCTACTTAGAATTTTAATGACTGATTAATTCATATCAAGGATAAAAATCTGAAAGTGATAGTGGAATAATAATTGTCTTTTCTTTTATATCTGTAAAGAAAAAGCCTAACTTTCTTCTCTTCCTTTGGAAGGAGCAGAGGGAGAGGACACAGTCTAAGTGGTAAAAAAAAAAAAAAAGAAAAGAAAAAAGAAAAAAAAAGAAAAAGCCTAATTTGAGATGTACACTTAGGCATGATTCAAAGTGGTAATTGAGACATTAATATTTTATGTTATTTCATAAGCTCAATTATGAGTTTACTAGATTTTTCTGCGTAAACCTTGCCAACAGTCCATTTTATAAACTAGCTGCATAATTTAGCACCTCTCTGAATGACTTAACAAAGCATACTACTATAGCTAAAAAATAATAAAAACATAATACTACTATTACAATTTAAGAAAAGACCTATTTCTCTTTAACATTCCAATATAAAATTTCCATTAGAGTACTTAATTTTTCCCCAGTTCATCTCTTAGGAATTAAATGGTTTGTCATAAGTTAGTCTCTCTCACTACTGAATTTGAGAAATAGATGCCCATTTTGCAGCTGAAGAATTTGAAGTAAACATAGCAAAGAAGTGAAAAAGAGGGGTTATTGAATATTTTTTGGCAAGACCCATAGGACAGACCTTACTAAAAACTCTTCTCTAAATTTTCATACAAATGACTTGAAATATTGAATATTGTTTAACCTATATAGCCTTATTTTTTTTAAACCTAAAGTGTACCAGTTAATGTGGTTTCTCATGATCAAAAAGTAGATGCATAATGCCATCTAATCAGTCTCCTAGAGATATTTTTCTAAAACTAAATAAATGGTTTTGGGGGGAGTTATGGGAAACCATACTTGGTTCTGTGCTCAGGGGTCATTTCTGACAATGCTCAGAAGTACTGGAAATCAAACTGGGTTTGCCAAGAGCAAGACAAGTACCTTACGTCTGCACTATTTCTCTAGTTTTCTTAAACATTTACCTTAGAGCAAATTTGCACATTTTCCACTTTTAAGAAACTAGTTGAACTCCTTTTTTTTTTTTTTTTGATTTTTTGAGCCACACCCGATGATGCTCAGGGGGTTACTCCTGGCTATTCGCTCAGAAGTCGCTCCTGGCAGGCACGGGGGACCATATGGGGAACTGGGGGATCGAACCGCCGTCCATCCTAGGTTAGCGCAGGCACCTTACCTCCAGCGCCACCGCCCGGCCCCCGAACTCCTTTTATTTGTTGGTTTTATTTTGGGATCACATCCAGGGGTTCTCAAGACTTATTCCTGTTTCTGCACTCAAGGATCACTGCTGGTGGTGTTCTGGGGAACCATAGGTGGTACTGGGGATTGAACCTAGGCCAGCCACATGCAAAGCAAACATCCATTGTACTATCCATCCATCCTGACTCCAATCTAGCTGAACTCTTAATCTATATGCAATCAAATATTATAACATAGAGATAAGCTAATTTTAATATATTATTTTAGAAAAATTATGAACACTGATTTTTTAAAAAAATATTATTCTGGGGGGCTGGGCGGTGGCGCTGGAGGTAAGGTGCCTGCGCTAACCTAGGACGGACCGCGGTTCGATCCCCCTGGTCCCCCGTGCCTGCCAGGAGCGACCTCTGAGCGAATAGCCAGGAGTAACCCCTGAGCGTCACCGGGTGTGGCCCAAAAACCAAAAAAAAAAAAAAATATTCTGAAGTAACTATTGAGTTAGATGAGAAGAAAGCTTAACCTGAGGAACATAAGATGATTCATAAGGAAACCCAAGAAGATTTAGAAACGGTGGAACAGTTATATCAGAGGCTTAGCTGAGGAAAAAAAAGTGCAAATTTGGAAACCAGTTAGACCCTGGAAATAGCCAGCATGATTTTCATTTTTGTCAATTTGGTTGTTTTTTTTTCTGGGATGGCTCTGGGTTTTATAAATGAGATTTTGTATGACAAAAATACTTAATAAAGCAGCATTGTTCTCTGTGGAAAAAGACATATGCCCTCTGCTGTCCTTTCACTTGCTTCTGTTCGTTGTCAGATAAAAAGGAAGGGGTTGATGCTACTAACACCACAGTCAGGGAGGAACATAGGCACCCCCAGGGCCTGGTTCACCTGCTTAGGTTTCACTCTATTGTGACATCACTCTGCAGAGAATTCACTTCATTAGAATTCACTGATGTCATTTTAACAAGATGTCTGTCAAAATGCCATTTGATAACAGTTTATGCTGTGGAAATTCAGGATGATGCCTAAGAGACCTCTTCTGTTGGAGTTTTATTGAAAGTGAGAGTAAAGCAAGTTCCTCGGCAATCAGAAACAACCCCAGCCAGAACTTCTTTTGGAATTCAGGAATATCTCCTTCTCCAATGAAATGATGCAAAAAGATGGAAGGGTTTGTTGACTGGTCAGGCCTCCAATGGTTCTTTTGCATTACTTTGTCAGAATGTATAGAACGTTCTGGCTGTAGATGGCAGTATCACACCAATGCATTCTTTCCAAAGCCTCCCCTGGCAATTTTGTAAGAACACAGTCTGCTCAAGTGTCTGGTAGTTCATTCACTAAAACCCATCACAATTTTATTTTGTTGAGGGTGAAAACTCCCTTTAACACAATAAGACTCCACCTTTAACCACACTCCAGTCAGACTTCTCAGAACGGTCTGTCCTTTAGCTATGAGGTGTGGGAAACACAGTGAATGTACATTTTACTAGGACTTCTGAAAATACCAATTGTAGAGTTGTGTGAAACACAGAATTGTCAGTACTTCACATTAATGAGTTTTTTAATTGTTTTTCTTCCTGATTTATAGATAGCACCCCATTATAGAGGTACTATGTCTTCTTTTTCAATGTAATTTTATTATTATTGAAGTAACATGGTTTACGATAGTGTTAATGTTTGTGCTTTGGGCAGACAAAGTTACTGCCCCTCCGCTACCACTAACTTTCAAGTTATTTATGACTAGCAAGGACTTTGAGGTTAGGGTGTTTTACTTAGTTTTATTTTTGTTAACGGGTTTGTTTTGGTGCTAGTGATAATTATGTAACCTAAAATAAAAGCACTTTTACAGAGTTCTCTGAAATCATCTAGTTTGTTGCATGAAAGATGCAAATTTCCCACAGAAAGTATTTTTTTTTCATTCCAACACTTTCCTAAGCGAAGAAAATCGGTAATCAATAAACAATGATGATAGATATTATGCAAGGCTCTTTTATATCTTATTTCATTTAATGCTTGCTACAAATCCATACTTAATCTTATTGTGCAGTGCTTCAATGATAAGCCCAAGGTTTCACAGTTAGTAGTGTCAGTCACGCACATTTTTAAATTCTCCATGTTCAGAAATTGCTCCTGGCAGGCAAACGCCTTACCTCCATGCTATCTCCCGGGCCCCACATTTTTAAATTCTAAGATCATTTTCTTCAGGGTCATGACAGTTGCTTCTCTGAGAAGAAAGACTAGTAAATAAGGTCCAAGAGATATTTTTCTTTTTATTTCTCATTCAAGTAACATGGCATTATAACCTATAAGTTTCAGTTGTGCCTCACAGAAAATCAATTTAGGTGGACCACATTAAATTTCCAACTCAATGAACAGCAAGAAATTCATGGCAGAAAAAAAAAAGAATATAATTTGCAAGTACTTGGGATGGGTGATGGGTGATTTTCAAAATGTGTTTGTTTCTTCATTCAATAAATATTTATTAAATGTCTGGTATGTACCAGGACCAGGATAGGAACTGAATAAACACTGACGTACTCTGTAATACACAGTTTGCCCTTTTATAGCCAATAGGGGGAAAGCTAACTCACAAATAGATGATTGTAATTTGGTGTTGTAGTCCATCTTGCGGCAGATTGTAATATTTGGTGATGTGAGAACACCAAGACAGACTTTAGATGGGACGAGGGGAAGAGAGGGTCACCAGAGGAAATATTTCAGTTGAATAAATGACCAGATTGTAAGGGATAGAGGGAGAGTGTTCCAACAGTGGGGCAGTTTAAGCAAATACCAGCCAGCATGGTCTACTACATATTAAATAATATAATCTAGTTCTAATCCTAAAAATGCCAAATGTAAAAAGTCAGGGTCACTCTTTCCCTCTCAACCCTTATCTAGAAATATTATAATAATGCTAAATCTCCAGAGCATGTTAGCCATCAAAACTATCAGGAAGGACTGGAGAGATAGTGCAGGGGTTAAGGCACTTGCCTTGCACCTAACAACCCAGATTGCAGGTACCACAAATGGCCCCTGAGCATCTCCAGGGATCATTCCTGAGCACAGAACCAGTAATAGTTCTTTGTGTTCCATTGGGGAGTGGACAGAAAATAAAAACCCCTAATAAAATAAGAAGGTAGGAGGAAAAGGAAATTAAGAAAAATGATATTTAATGAATAGCATATATTATCTTACTAGTTGATACAAATGCTGGTATGAATATTAACGTTTCTGGTTCATAACCAAATTTAAAGGTATTTAGCTGTCATCATAAGCTAGGGAATGATGATCAGTATGGGGGGGACCCTTGTCACTTTCTCTTTTTATGCTTTTGTAGGAAGGAAACGCTTTCTTTTTGCTCCTTCCTTTCCACGAATTTGACTGGGGCTCCTGTAACAAAAGGCAGATTAACAAGAGACAAGCATACAAATGTGTTTAACATAAGTTACATAATGTGGGCGCCTTCAAAAGGAAATGAAGAACCAAAGCAGCTATTAAAACTGAGTCGTTCACACCAGGTGTTAGGAAGAGCTGAGAGGTGTGGGGAAATGTGACAGGGCAAAGGGGGCATGAACTGTGTCAGGAAACTGGGGGAGACTTCAAGGCCTTTAGGGGTCCATAGGCACCTTGTGGCATAGGCTTTACTGTCACCTCAAAGATGGTGCTGCAACCTGCACAGGCTGTTTCCATTTCTTCCATGTCAAGGATTCAGTGTTTTTTGATGTGGGGGTAGCATGAAAGTTATGAACCTATAACTTTCATAACCTCATAACTTTTTTTGGTTACTCAAAGTAACCAAATATTTATACACTTACGACTTCATTATGCATTTTATCCACAAGAATTTACCAGAATCTAACTCAGGTTTCTCAAGATACAAAATATTATAAGTGCAGGTAAAGATATTTTTGTGTCCCTCCTTGAGCCTCAGTCTCCATAAGGCAGCCACTGCTTGGTACTTATATGAATGAATGTGCCCTATTTTCATCTTTTAAAAAATATATATTAGTGAAGCAGGCAAGCAGATAAGGGCAATGAATTCTTGAGCTATAATTAAACTGACATGGATTTGAAGAAGTTACTCTGTCACTAGCCCTGACGCAGCTAAAAGCATTATTCTCGACCCACTTTGTGGACACAAAAACTGAGGTCTGATAAGATGGTAACTGGTATCAGAACAGACCTAGTGAAGGCTGAACTCCCTTCATTGAAGAGAAGCTCTCTCCAACAGGAACTAAGTGCTGTGATAAGGAAATGTGTGTGGACCTCCAACGTTTCAAATTCTTTCCCTTGACAATGTCTTTCATAGCAGCAGACTCTTATCTACATAGAAAGCCCACCTGGAGAAACCTTATAAAACCAACTTTGGAAAGGCAGGAAGGATGTCTCCCTATTCTGGTGTTGGGTCACAGCTCCACCTGAGATATCTCCTCTCAGCTCTTTTTCACTTGCTATCTCTCTCTCCTTTTATTTTCTATCATTAAATTATTTTCTCTTTTCTTCCTTCTCTTTCACACACGTAACCTCTCTCCCTCTCTATTTTTCTTTCCTTTCTGCTAACCTTTAAATAAATCTATTTATTTCACTATTTATCTCCTGAAGTTCTTTTCTGTGAGGATACAGCACTGACTTCCCTTTCCTACAAAGAGCAGTTTCTCGCTCCAGCCTGAGTCTGTGGCTCTCAAAGAAATCAGGTGGTAGGGTCATCTCTACTGTGCTGAACAAGTGAACTTCAGGTGCAGCTTGATGGCTGCTCTGTATAGTTGATGAAACATGAGATCTATACTGTGCAGGGGCTTATTGCAGACTTTCACCCATCCTAGATTTTCCCAGCTATTTCCCTGGTGACCGAGGAGGGTAGAGAGGAAGTGGTAGATTCCTCTTCCTCACTTCATATGTCACCTGCAACATTAGTGTCCATTAAATAAATCATGTACTATTTATTTATTTGGAGAGGATTGAGCCACACCTGGCTGTGATTAGGGCTTATTTCTAATTCTGCATTCAGGGATTGCTCCTGGCAGGCCATGGGGGACCATATGCAATGCCAAGGAATGAAGTAAGGTTGGCCACATGTAAGGCATACAGCCTGCTCACTGTAGTTTCTTCAGCCCTAATATGTGATTTCTTGAGGGGTTTTGTTCATAATTTTATACACTATTAAATTTGTTATATAATTCTAAGGCATTGAAAGACACACATGTCTCCTATTGGGGCCCGGAGAGATAGCACAGTGGCGTTTGCCTCGCAAGCGGCCGTTCCAGGACCAAAGGTGGCTGGTTCGAATCCCGGTGTCTCATATGATCCTCTGTGCCTGCCAGGAGCTTTTTCTGAGCAGACAGTTAGGAGTAACCCCTGAGCATCACCGAGTGTGGCCCAAAAACAACAACAAGAAAGTCTCCTATTTTAATTTTCCTTTCATACTCCAATATCTCCAGTATTGCTCTGTTTCACTGTTATATCAATTAAAAACTAATGAGTCAAGGTGAAATATGTTGTAAAAGACAAATTTATAACCCAAACATAGTTTTACTAAATTCAACATGTTTTGGTTACAAGTAAAGTTGCAGGATTTAAGCTATAATATAGAAAACATTTGAAGAAAATTATAAAATGACTTTATGATTTATATAAGAAATCAGCAAATGCCAAAGACCATTTGCTTCAATATATTTCAATTCCTGGAGAACTATAGCCATCCATCTATATAATCTAAACTTTTTTTTATTGATGGCTACCCTATAAGGGGAGTAAGGAAGAGGTTAGAAGGTCATTCTGATATCATGATGACACTAGAATTTTGATGTTGAGTATGATGAGGTCTATGGACTTATTATAAAAAATGGAAAGCAGGTGTTCTCTCAAACAAATAAACAAGAAAAAAAGAAAGTAGAAAGCTGGACTCCTGAAATTTTATAGTATTGTGAATCAATAGTAAATTAATAGAATTTATTTTAAATTTTTATTAAAATTAATACCACTGAGAAATTAAAGTATACTCAAAACATTCAATATTTTGGAAGTAAAGCCATTGGTAGAAAGTAGATCAGTGCTTCCCAACTATAGGGCCTTAGGGGCCTCATAGGGGTCTCTAGGCTAAATCCTTTAAGATATTCCCAGGGTGCCATAGGTGAAAGTCTGATAAATGGGTGTCACAGGAAGAAAAGTCAGAAAGGAGCCACCGTGGGGAAAAGGTTGTGAAGCAGAGTCTAGATCTTAACTGCATTTGATATCTGCAACTTTATTTATATATCAAACCAATACTTGCTTTCAATCATATTTACTTTGAGAAATGTGTGTTCTGGTATTTAATGATCTTCTATAGTCCTAGTTTTTATAACGAGTGTAGTGACAAAGAAACCTCTCCTATGACTCAGAAAAAACATTTGTTTGGAGACAGTGTAATTTAAATTCCCAATCCTTTCCTGCCCTCTCCAGTTCTGGCTTTTTTTGTGTTCACATTGCCAGCTACAAGGACTTAGCTGGTCCAAAGGTTTGGCTCCAATTAGTACCCTTTGACACCTAAGCCCTTAGGTTGGCAATTTATTTATACATCTCTGACTGAATGCTTCTCATGATCTCATTCAATAAAAGTATTTTCCTGGGTGGTATTTTTTTGTTGTTGATCTTTTGCTTAAATATGGATTCTTATTTTTTGTGTGAATCACTGTGTCAACATAGGTGTGGTTGGTTAGGTAAATACAGGAGATAAGTGAGCTAAATGTGGACTTACAGAAACATTCTATCTTCAATTTTTATAGTAATGGCTTGCACATTTAAATTTTTTTCTGGCTTCATTTAATGGTCAGCATTAAGTCTAGAAATTAAAATATAACAAAACAAAAAGGGTGGCAGTAGGTAAGGCATAATTTTCTTCAAGAGCTCAAGATGTTTCATTAAAAGACTTTTTTCTTTTCTTTTTTTTTTTTTTTTTTTT
>PVKC010015827.1:0-21201 GCA_004027635.1 Crocidura indochinensis
GGAACTGGGGGATGGAACCATGGTCCGTCCTAGGCTAGCGCAGGCAAGGCAGCACCTTACCTCCAGCACCAAAGCCCGGCCCCCCAATGCAGTCAGTCTTAACAGGGGAGCCTTTTCAGCATTACTGTAGCCTGAGGTTCAAGTCTTTCATATGGCTCAGCCCAAACTGAAGACCAGTCTGAAGCTCAAAGTAGTATCTAGTGTCAACTTCTAGATAGAAATAAATTCTATCTAGCACATAGTCTCAGAATTTAGCCATTAGCCAATTCATTTGGGATGCTCATGAGAATTCAGACCTAGCCATGGTGAGAGAGGGACCCTAGGGATTTGTATATCAATGGACCAGCAAAGTTGCTCATAGTTTAAACATCATCATTTAAAAGACTTTATGTCTTCTGCCTAAATAAGTTTAGAATTAGTTTAGAGGTCTCAAGGTTAATAAGTTGTTTGATGTATATAGAATCAGAGCAAAGCAGATCTGTTTGAGGCTACAGAATTACCCATTAATCTGCTATATTAGTCTTTTAGAGACATAACTTTGTAAACAGGTCAGGTCTGAAGTAAGGCTCCCAGATTCTCTTTATCCCTCCTTTTTGTCCTTTTTAATACTTCATCCTATAAGTATGGTTTCTGATAGGCAGCTCCCAGGGAAATCAGGAGCACTGTTGGGTGTAGTCTTGATGGAACAATGAACCACAAGCCCAAACACAACCACACCCAATCAAGCACCAAATCTTTGGGCCTTGCCATGCTGGGCCAAGTGCTGCTGGATGTGGCCCTTAAAAAACAATTACTTTCTAAAACCATTAAAAATGCATAGTATCTTGTTAGAATGCCTCTAGACTATTGCTTCAGAAACAACTCATTGAGTATCAGCTATCTTGTACAAATCCAGTGGAGCTAATTTATTTTTAAGTAGGGCAGTATCAGTTTAAAGTTGATTGTATAGGATGGTGAATATAGCCCAAGGGCAGAACAGAATAGTGCTTAGCATGTACATGGCCCTAAATTTAATGTCTGGTACCACATGGTACCCCCAGAACCTCCTGCTGTGTTCCTAATGGCCATCAAGCACCAGTTGTCAGCCCAAACCAGACTGAGCATTGTTGAAAGTTGCTCTTCCCACTTCAAATTCACTCTAGCACTGCTGGCAGAGGCCCCTCTAACAAATTTACTTTAGCCATTTGAAATCCCAATAAGAAATCCATAGGATAATGCTTTTAAATACTATGTTCTACTCCACTGTATTTGATCTTTTGAAATTTGTGAAACAGATCTTTATTTTGTAAGATGAGCATGGCATTTTCTTTATACATTATAATTTTTTTCTGTTTTTCAAATACAAGTCATACTTCTTTTCTTTTTATTCATTATAATTTTCCTTTTTTTCAAATACATGTCATACTTCTTAAATGTGTTCTTGCTTGGTTTGGAAAGATAGTACAGTGGGTAGGACTTTTGCCTTTCATACAAGAATCTGGGTTTGATCCCTGTTTTACAAATGGTCCCTTGAGCCTCTTTAAGCATAATCTCTGCACACAGAGCAAGTCATAGGCCCAGATACTGCAAGCACAACTGCCAAAATTATTCCTAGAAGCATTATCAATGACAGAATAATTTTCATGTTATCCAAAATTAGGTCTTTTCTTCTGAAAAAAAAAAGTACTTATACAAACACTAAGTAGAAATACTTATAGGATACTAAATTAATGTTGGAGTCAGCTTTTTTCAAGCAAAATGTAGGGTTTACTTATAGACTCTTAACAAGAAATGTGACCAGTTTTGACATTTTTGTCCACTCACAAGCTACCAGTTTAGCTTGCCACTGTTTCATGAATCAGGACAAAACTCATGACACGTAGGTCAGAAATGGAGACTTCATTATTTACAGCACCAGAAAGCATCTTCTTTTTTCCGCTCTCTTGAGTCCTAGTTCCCAAAAGATAAGGCTAAAAAGACCAGGTGCTTTCTATACATCAGTGAGCCACATTATCTTTAGTTTAGGGAACTCCAGTCTTTTGTACAGTTCAAAGATCCATGAAAATCACTCGGTCTGGCTCCAATGCAGTGTCCACACTCACAAGACATGCAGAAATTTTATACATGCATGGAGAACAGCTTCGCAACAGTAATTTGTTCTTGAACACATTCATTAGAGTTCTTTAGGTGCATCTTTTAACATATGCAATTTCATTTAGACATGGTTATTTATTGACTAATAAAATTATATAATAGATTATTCTTTCTACCCAATTGAATAATATTTATAAAGATTATTGACAATGTAAAACTAATAGAACTTTTTTACTTGTTTTCCTGCTAATAGAATGCATCTGCACCAAGAATACAATTGATGTACTGAATATTCCATATTGTCATCTATGTATAATAATTAATGTTATGATTGTCCATGATTAAGTATTTTCAAAGGAAAATTAAAAAGCTGAATGCTCTGACAACATCAAGGCCTATCCCGAAGCAACAATATTTTATTTTTGTTTGTGTCTATGTTTGTAATTTGTCTTTTTGTCAATGCCCGAGGAAAAGGTTTTATTTACTTAACTTTTTTTTTGGTCTAAATTATTACACAATTTTCAAGTTCATTTTTTCCTTGACTGCTTTGTAGTGCTAAGCCATAATTATGTGCTGCTTATTTAGCATGCCTAGAGAGATGGAGGAAGGGATCAAATACGTTCTCAACATTGACTTTATTCTCTCTATCAAATTGACTTTACTGAAGTAAACTTGACACATAAGGGAATGACTAGTTTATTTCTGGATCAGAATAAACTATTTATGTTCAGGGAAACATAAATTTACTCTTTGAAAAAGGTGCATTTTTATGACTGGACATTTAATTCATTAATACACCATCTCGAATTGTCTTTTATCACCAGCCTTTGTTACTAGGCTAGGATTAATAAAATTCAGTGTGTCCATTTATTTATACAAATGTACATTTACTTCCTATCATTGGAAAATCACTTGAATTGCACACATCATAGATTTCCCCCTCATGCATTTCTTCTACTTGTGATCATATACAGTTAAAGGAAGTAAGATATAATAGTAACAGTGATTTTCTAAAGAAGCAAGTAATAAAAAATATTTTTAAAAGAAGATTGTAAAAATAACGGAGAGATAGCACAGTGGCGTTTGCCTTGCAAACAGCCGATCCAGGACCAAAGGTGGTTGGTTCGAATCCCGGTGTCCCATATGGTCCCCTGTGCCTGCCAGGAGCTATCTATTTCTGAGCAGATAGCCAGGAGTAACCCCTGAGAACCACTGGGTGTGCCCCCCCAAAAAAATAAATAAATAAGATTGTAATACATATCTTTCATTTAGTCCTAGGTAGCATAAGAATCCCATTTTCAAAAAAAAAAAAAGAAAAGAAACCCATTTCCATTATATTTCATCACAATATACTTTCTGCTGAGCATAGTCAATTTAGAATGATTTCAGCTGAAATCATCCAATTTTGGGGGGGAGGGTCACACCTGGAAGCGCTCAGGGGTTACTCCTGGCTCTATGCTCAGAAATTGCTCCTGACAGGCTCATGGGACCATATGGGATGCCAGTATTTGAACCACCATCTTTCTGTATGCAAGGCAAATACCCTACCTCCATGCTATCTCTCTGGCTCCTGATACCAATATTTTAAGATTTTCTATTGACTACTGTGTACAGAAGAGTGATATCCAAGGTTTAGAATACTTGTAATAGGTAGATAGAACACAATTTGATGAGAAGTCTATGACCAAAGCCCATTATTTTTACTTTTATTTTAGCTTCTAAGCAACAGATAAACAAATTGTTGGTATTATTTCTCTGGTTTTCTATTCTCGCATGATTTGCTTTGCTGGTTGTAATCAAAGCACTAGGGGGCACTAATTTGCTTAAGAAATCATTCTGACTCATGACTAATGTCAATCTTACCCCATTATTTTTGTTTTCCCCAATGCCAGGCATCAAACCCAAGACCTCTCTCATATAAGTCCTGTACTCTACAACCAGGCTATATCCCCAGCTCATCTCATATTTTAGATCTATAAGAGACTTTGGTGATAGTTTATAATTTATTTGATTTTGTTTTGTTTTGTTTTTTTGGAGGGGGGGGTGTTTAGGCCACACTTGGTAGCTCTCAGGGATTACTCCTGGCTCTGCACTCAGAAATTGCTCCTGACAGACTCATGAAGGGAAGTTAGAGGGGACCATGCAGGATGCTAGGGATTAAACCTGGGTCAGCCACATGCAAGGCAATTGCCCGACCTGCTGTACTATCACTCTGGCCCAACGATTTTGGTGATAATTTAAACCTAATTCCTAAATATCTTGAACCAGAAGGAAACAGCTTATCATGGCTAATCTGTTAAGTAGAGTAACCTAATGATATGGTGATCTTTCTCCTCCATCATGATATTTTAATCAAAGAATCTGGAGTAGTCCTTACTTATCAGTAAATTAGTGAGCACAACTCTGCTTTGTTAAGAGGATGCAACTTTGAACAGATGTTCTCAATGCAATGGTGAAAATCACAGATATTTTTCTGATAACCTGAAAGACATGATATGCTATCAAGACCCATTGACAAGTTGATCTCATTTTAACAAAAACTATGAGATAGTTTAGCAAGAGAATTCCAAGAAGTTTTTCCTGTTTAGTTGAGTCTTAAATGAAAAAATAAAGTAAATAGTAAACTGTAGGGAGCAATGAGTTAGTGGTACAACATGGAAGATAGATTTTCTGAGACGGGAGAAACCAATGTAACTTGGAGGGCTTGAGAACCCAATGTGGCAGGAGTATAGCAAAGGAGTGAAGGAGTGATACAACATGAACGTGTCTAGAGTCACATCACTTAGTATCATTGAGAATAAGAAACTTATCAACGGGTAATAAAAGAGGCGCAGATTTTAAACAAGCAAGAGACAAATACATGCATTCTGTGTTATGAGCTCAGACTGAAGAGTGAAAAAGACTAGTTGAACAGAGAAAGAACAGGCAATAACATCCAAGTGATCCAAACAAGAGAGACTAGTGCAAGAACTTCATTGGTCATTGTTGGATGTGTTCACTCAGAAAGGGGTCAAACAAGCTACTTTCACCTGCCTCTTGACCTTAACTGTTGAAACTCCTCTTCTTTTTCTCAACATTTCTTTCATTCGTTTCCATCTGGTCCCCTATGACTCTCTCTCTCTCTCCCTCTCCCCCCCCCTCTCTCTCTCTCTGATTTTTTGGACTACATCCAATGACGCTCAGGGATTACTCTTGGCTATGCGCTCAGAAATCAATCCTGGCTTGGGGGACCATCTGGGACACCAGGGGATGGAACCGAGGTCAGTCCTAGGCTAGCGAGGGCAAGGCAGATCTGGTCCCTTATCTTAATTACGAGCTAAAACCCAACTCTTAAATCTGAGCACAGCATTTATTCATCATCCTGAAGCCATTGCTAATATCTCACAGGAAGTAGAAACAGATATGGTTAATGCCATTTGATTTATTTTACAAAGTTTTCTTTTATAAGAAGATGATGTTGGTCGTGGTGATGATGATGATGATAAAGTTTAAAACAAAACTTTTTACTGGGTAAAAATAATACATACCCATTGTAGAAATTAAAGAAAACAGAAAACAAAATGTCTCCACATTTTATCTTTAAAATCAAATCACTATTTTTCATTTAGTAATGTTTGTCTTTTGTTTGTTTTGTTTTGTTTTGGGGTTACACCCAGCAGCTCTCAGGAGTTCCTCCTAACTCTATGCTCAGAAATCTCTCCTGGCAGGCTCGGGGGACTATATGGGATGCTGGGATTCGAATCACAGTTCTTCTGCATGCAAGGCAAACAAACGACTTACCTCCATGCTATCTCTCCACCCCTGATTCTTTTTCTAAACTATTTTTTCCTCATTAGAGTAGGAGTTGGGCAACACACCCAACACAGAGAGTCACACAGAGACATACCTGGTTCTGTGCTCAAATATCACTCCTGGAAGTGCTTAGGGGACCATTTGTGGTGCCAGTGATTGAACTGGAGACAGCCATATACTAGAGTAGTGTTATAGCATGTACAACCAACTCTTCTACCTTTTTCTAAACATTTTTAACGTCTTGGGTCTTGCCCTGTGTAAAAGGTTGCTGTATGCTTCTTTCTTTGTTTTGAGCTATATTCAGCAATATTTGGGAACTGCTTCTGATTCAGTAGTGTGTTCTGGAACTGATCATGGTGGTGCTGGTAACAGTGGGGTACAGTGGGGTGTATTGTCATATGGTGCCAAGAATTGACTCTAGCATGCTAAGTGTGTGTTTCAATCCTTTGAAACCTTTTCCTGGCCCAGATATATCATTATTAAAGAAATATATTTAGAATTTTTGTTTTGGGGCCACACCTGGTGGTGCTCAGCGCTTACTTCTGGCCTTGTGCTCAGAGATCATTCCTTTTGGGTTTGGGGAACCATATTTATGTTGGTGATAACATCTAGATTGGCTGCATTCAAGGAAAATGCCCTCCTATCTGCTGTAGAGAATGGGGGGAACCATGTAGGATGCTGGGAATTGAACTTGGGTGACAATTTAAACCTAATTCCTAAATATCTTTGAACGAGAAGAAAATGGCTTGTCATGGCTAGCCTGCTAAGTAGAGAACTTAGTGATGTGGTTGTCTTTCTCTGACCCCATAGTTAGAATTTTTGAGTGTTTATTGCACATTGGACTGCCTGTCACTAAAGTGTTTTGTAAATATTACCTCACTTTAATCCTCAAAAGTTCTCAAATGGGAAGAGAACTGGGTTATGACTCAATGCCTTGAATTTCATCATACCCCTAGAAAGATGAAAAAAAATGAGAAGTTATGATCACTATCATTATACTATTGTACTATCTCATCAACCCAAATTCAACAACTTTGAGGGAATTTTATCTGTTTGTTTGGAAGGCCATAATTATCTGTGCCCAGAATTTACTCCTGGTTTGAATTTAGGAAACTTGTTGTGTTTCAGGGGACCTCTTGCAGTGCTGGGGATCAAAATCAGGTAGTTTGTGTGCAAGACAAGTGCCTTACCCAATGTAGTATCTTTCTGGTACCCACATTAACAACTTTTAAAAAGAGCTTTATTGAGACACAGTTGACATAAAGCTGGCTGCCCCCATTTGAAGTGAGCAATTTGGTAACTTTTAATCTATGTATGTATCTCAAAACCATATGCATAGTGAAGATGAATATAATTGTTGATCCCTCCTCCATTCTTTTCTTGTTCTTTTGTTTTCCCTTGTCCTAATCTCCCTATCCTCAAGTAATACACTATTGCTTTCTGTCACTATAGATAACTTTGCCTTTTGTAGAATGTTTGTTCTTTGGCTTCTTCAATTCAGAATAATTATTTGAGATGAGTCATGGTGTTGCTTGTACCAATAACTCATTAGTTTCTATAGTCATTTCACTTTTATTGTAAATAAATAAGTTACGATTTGTTTATACAATCACAT
The DNA here is from genome assembly GCA_004027635.1 of Crocidura indochinensis. NCBI lineage: Eukaryota > Metazoa > Chordata > Mammalia > Eulipotyphla > Soricidae > Crocidura > Crocidura indochinensis. The sequence goes on from PVKC010015827.1 coordinate 7,481, forward strand.
GCTGAAAAACACTTGGATTATTTACAGTTTGAGAGTTTTATAAAAAGAACAGTTATGAATATTTAGTGTACAGTCTTTGCATGAGTATATGACCTAATTTTTCTTGGGTAAATACCTAGGAATAGGATGATCGGATCATATGGTAAGTGTACTCAGAACACATAAAGAACACTTACAATATAATTATGAACAAATAAGCAACCCAAATAAAAGCAAGATAAATATTTGAATATGCTCGTCATCAAAAAGCATATGAAAAGATGTAGTGTGTTATTAGTGATTAGAGAATAAAATTTACATTCATAGTACATATTATAATTATAGTAAGATAGCAAATTACATACATAGTAAATTACTGTGATGGTGATTATATTACTATAAGAATGGCTACATTTTTTTAAATTATAAAATAAAAAACTGGTCATATCAAATGAACGTGCAGAGAAACTAAAGTATTAAGATACTCTACTGGTGATAAATTAAAATGGTACTACCACTTTAGAAAGATGATCATTTCTTAAAAGGTTTAAACACAAACTCACATTATCAGTTTTGTAGGGCTACTGCTACAAATTACTACAAATTGGGTGAATTAGTACAAAAATTAGGGGGCAGAAGAGAGTGCAGATGGGAAACACAAATCTCCAATAACACTCTCCCTTCTCCTTCTCCAGTTGTAACAGTTGAAAATATTTATAATTATTTTCAGATGTCTCTTTCAGAACCAAATTGATCCCCTTGTAAATTGTTGATTTAGGTCATTTAATCAGATAAGATGAGGCAGAAGGTTATTTAACTTTTTATTCATTTATGATTATTGTAGTCTTAGGAATAACATCAGGTTGAATCAAGTTAATCTAACTAGTTTCACGTTCAGTTAATTATCAGAATTTTAAATGCAAAAACAAAAATAAAAGTTGTTCAAATAGTGTTCAAAATAGCAGGTTTTTTATTTTGTTTGTTTTGGGAGGGCACACCCAGTAACACTCAGAAATTACTCCTGGTTATGCTCTCAGAAATTACTCCTAGCTTGGGGAGCCATATGGAACATCAGGATTCAAACTACCATCCATCCTGGGTCAACTGCACGCAAGGCAATTGCTCTACCGCTTGCACCACCGCTCCAGCCCCAAATTAGCTGCTTTTTTATCCTATAATTACAAAATAAAAATTAAAAGTTTGCCTCAGTCACCTACATTGCTATAAAACCAGTTATGATTTAGAATGGTTCCTACTTTGTGTTTCTGTAGTGCATTGGCATAGAAATATAAGACAGATGATCAATTATGATTAACAAGATAAATAGTATCATTTGGTTTGAAAAAACTTAGCTTCAGAATTTTTCATCTTGATCATTTGATGTAAATATGACCATAATAAGAGTGAGATGGCTGCTCAAAGTACAGCTTCTCAGAAATTCCTTTGGGCTTATCTCTCCCTAGTTGGCCTATCTCAGTGGTGAATTTGAAAGGCTGCCAGCTCTATACACTTACTGTTTTATGTCATTGAATTATGACTTGTATTTTAATCTTCTGGTTTTGACATTTAGAGAATAGCTCAAAATCTAAGCCCTAAGTTCTTCAAATCATCTTGATTTTGATGGTAGCACATAATCATGGCTAGATATTTGAGCAAGTTCAGGGGAGTTACAAGTTGATAAATCAGACCAATATTACAGTTTCTATTAGCTCAATAAAAGAATCCATCTTTACATTAGCAAGCTGAACTGCTAACCCAGTCACCTCTCTTAGCCAATGGCCAAAGAAAAATGAGAATAGAAAATGTTGCCAGCGCAGTAGTGCCAAACCATTTAGTTGGAACAAGTAAAGGATATAGCTCATTGATGTGAATAGATCATCCATTTTTTTCTGTGCCAATTGAGTAGAAACACAAGATTAATCAAAGATCCTTTTATAGTTAATATAGATAACTAAGACAAAGACAATTTTGTTATTTTTTTTAGTTAAACAATGCAGTACTTCGGTCTCTCATTGGGTGCATATATGTTTAGGAGTGTTATTTCTTCCTGTGGCACATATTCCTTGATTAGTCTTGATATCAGGCCTAAAACCATAAGGTATATAGAACAAAACTTAGGTAAAAACACTCTATGACATTGAGACTAAAGACATCTTCAAGGGGAAAATAGCATTCTCCAATCAAGTGGAAGCAGAGATAAACAGATGGGAATATATTAAGCTGAGAAGCTTTTGCCTCAAAGAAAATAATGCCTAGGATACAAAAGTCATCCACAAAATGGGAGAAGCTATTCATCCAATACCCATCAGATAAGGGGCTAAAATCCAAAATAAACAAGGCACTGACAGAACTTTACAAGAAAATAATCTAACCCCATAAAAATGGGGAGAAGAAATGAACAGATACTTTGTCAAAGAAGTACAAATGGCCAAAATGACACATGAAAAATGCTTCACATCACTATTCATCAGGGAGATGCAAATCAAAACAACTCTGAGGTACCGTCTCACGCCACAGTGACTGGTGCACATCACAAAGAGCAAGAACAATCAATGCTGGTGTGGATGTGGAGAGAAAGGAAATTTATTCACTACTGGTGGGAATGCTGTTTAGTCCATCCTCTAGGGAAAACAATATGGAGATTCCTCGATAAACTGGAAATTGGGCTCCCATATAATCCAGCTATACCACTCCTAGGGATATACCCTAGATCGGGAACACAAAAATACAATTCAAAAATCCCTTCCTCACACCTATATTCATTGCAGCACTATTTACAATAGCATACTCTGGAAACAAGCAAGATGCCCTTCAACAGATGAATAGCTATAGAAACTGTGGTACATATACACAATGGAGTATTATTCAGCTGTAAGAAGAGATGAAGTCATGACATTTTCCTATACATGGATGTATATGGTACCTATTGTGCTGAGTGAAATAAGTCAGAGGAGGAGAGAGACACACAGAATAGTCTCACTCATATATGGGCTTTTAAAAAAATTAACATTATTGTGTAATAAGGCCAGAGACATTAGAGTTTAGGGGACGGAAGAACTGCCTCACAATATGAAGCTCACCACAAAGAATGGTGAACGCTGTTAGGAAAATAACTGCACTAATAATTAGCATGGCAATGTTAATGAGTGAGAGAAGTAGAATGACTGTCTCAAATATAGGCAAGGGTGGGGAGGCGCATGGAGGGAAGGTTGCACTGGTGAAGGGGCGTGTTCGCTTTATGACTGAAACCCAACTTCAATCATGTTTGTAATTATGGTGCTTTCAATAAAGATTTTATTTAAAAAAGATCATTCTGAATTTCTAAATCCTTAAAATCACTGATGCACAAAAATAGAGCTCTGACCAAACTTAAAAAACATAATGCAATACTTGAGTTTTGAAAGAAGTTAAACGATTTTTGTCTTGCATTTGTAATTTTGACTATTATTTGAAGTATATTTTATCCACTTCTGAAATTATATAGTTCTTCAAGGCACAGATTTCTAAAACTATCAACCCTTTTCAAGATTAAAAAAAATTACTTAGTGCCAGCCTAGAAATTTATCATTTTTATTTTGCATATTAGACTATCAATACACCTGCCTGCATCATTTCAGCATTTTGAGAAACTCAATTAGAGGAAAGGGTCATTATTAATAAAAATTCACTTGACATTGCATAAAGATAATGGTTAAATGAAGCATTGATGAATTAGAATGGGAAGAATTTTAATAGGTGGAGACGTAGATTGGATTTTTACTTTATTTAAAAATTGGGGGGGTGTATGTGACCATATCCAGAAGTGCTCTGGGGCTATATCTGGCCCTGTGCTCAGGCACTATTCATTGTGGTACTTAGGAGACCATGCAGTACCAGTACCATGCAATATAGACCTTCAATATGCTAAGTATGTACTTAGTACATTGATCTATTTCCCCAGCTCTTGAATTTTATTTGTATTTGATGTGGCTTTATATTGGCAAAAAAGAAATAGAAATTTTCCTAAAATTGATATTATTTTTGAGTTATATTTGTAAAACATAACATCCCTAGGAATATGTCTCTGTAAATGTGCCCTTTATTTTAAAGATTGGATGCATTTACACTTATAATATTTGCAATTTTCCTTATAAAATGCATATGGGTACATATCAATTTTTTTCTATGTCCCCTGGTCTTTAAATTGTGACCACTCTCATCTAATCCAAAGGCACATTTTCCCAGTAGGAGGTTTCTGAGATGAATATTATTTATATACTATATTTCCTTTCTCGTTGCTGCCTAAGTTTTTCTCTTGGATTATCAAGAGAGCCATAGGAATTTTTGTTTATGTTGGTTGTATATCTGCTGATGAACAGATACTAATTTTCAAGTTCTTTTACACAAAATGCATTCATAAAAACATGATCAACATTAGTAGCCTAAGGGTAAATAGCATTTAGAAATTGATATTTATTTACCTTACTTCATCAAAGGTCTGCTAAAAATTGAGTCCCAAATGAATAAACACAGACAAGCCAAACAAATTGAGCCTTTAGAGCAAGAATACATACAGATGTTTCCATAGATTGTTTTAACCTATGAAATCAGGAACATATTTTTAAAATTCATTTCTATAGCTGCAGCTGTATGGGTACCCCATTTCCCCAATGACCTATCACCATTAGTATTCAGAGGCTCTTGTTTTAAAACACTTAGTGTTCTTCTCTTTCTAGGAATTTTAATAATTATTGAGAATTTCTATGTGTTAAGCATAGTATAAAATATTTTGAGGGATTATTTTATTTAATATTTACAATAACTTTATGGCCTACACTACATATTATTTTTATCCTCACTGCACAGCGAAGGAAACTGATAAATAAAGGAGTGACCAGGATCAGACAGCTAATATATACTAAGGTCAGAACTGACTCCAGCACTTAAGCTCTTAATTACTACAATGTACTGCCTCCCACAGTCATTATCACATGTATATGCAGTATTTTTATTTTCAATAATAAAAATATAATTTTGTTTCTGTCATTATAGTTGACCTAAAACATAAATATAATTGATGTCTATATATAAGTTCCTGTAGTACATGTCCTATTTATGTTCATAGTTATTTTAGTCTTAGAGTTACTTTAGATTTTCACCCCTCTGGGGTTTTTTTGTGGGTCTGAAATTTATAGCTGAAGTCTTGTTCATGTTTTGAGTAATCAATTTCACTCCCTATGACATTTGGGTACTTAAAACTTGTTCAATGATGTTGTAAAGGATGCAATTTACACCACTTCCTATAGATGCCTATAAATAAAATAAATGATAGAAAATGTCAAGCCGTAATTTCATTGAAGGTTTCAGTAACCTCATAAAGCACAAAAATGAAATACCACATTTTTTTCCCTCTGCCAGCAGCAAAGTCTCATTTGCTGATTCTATTTTTGCAGCATTGATGGAAGTAATCCAGTTAGGTTGACATTTTTACAGAGGATAATTTAACGTTCAGATAAACTGTGCTATTTTACTATCTTTATTTTCTTTATAGGAAAGGGTTTCTTCTTCTGCAGTGATTTGAATTGTCTATAAAGTAAATTAAAATGTGTCTCAGAGATTGGATTATAGTTCCAGAAGGCACATGTTAGTTGATGTAAAATGTCTTCGCCATCACCAGTCAATGTTTACAAATATATACCCTTTCTAATTTTTAATGCTGTTTTTATATTTCATAATTAATCTAATCACAAAAAAAATATGTCAAAAGGAAAAGGAATATTGGTCTCAAACATATGCTGGAGTTTCTGTTAACAGGAAACAAATGTCCTCCAAATGTGATCCCATACAAAGCTCAGGCACATGCTTACACATACACTCACGTTTGGATCCAAGTGTGAGCCTAGTGTGACATGATGACTCATGCAGCAAAATACTAAGCATATGTCAAACTTTAATGCAATTACAACAGCAGAATTATACAATATTGTTTCATTCAATCTGATGTAGGAAGAAAACCTAACGACAGCAAATCATAAAACAAATGTCATTCCCTTCTGAAAAGTGTTGTTTGAATATCTGAGTGAAAAATAAAACCAGTTTTTTAGTGTGACTTTCTGAAAAAAGTTGGCAAATTGGTAGATACATTTTTATTCTGTAAGAGAAAAACAACTGGCACACACTTACTAGTTGATGCATGCTAGATAATATCACCGATCTCTGACACTCTTTCCTATAGGTCAAAATACATCTATATTCCATAAAAATATGAGGAAAATTTTAAACTTTGATTTAATTACATATTTATTTATACATTTCTGTATAAGATTTAATTGATATTTTAAATAAATACATGTTTAAGTCATTGTATTGGGTATAACTTTAAATGTGGATCAGATAGGAATAAATATCTTGCTAATGGTATTATTGATTGTAATAATGATTAAATGACACTTGCTAATAACATAGTGTCATGTAATACTGATTATATGGCACATGTTAATGCATAGTGATCATATAATAATCATTATAATATCACCTATAATTCTCATATGAGAAATCAAGGCTAGAAATGTTGTCCATTATTAGTTTCATCAAAATAAGAATTAGAAAATGTCAGAGTTCTTTGATATTTGGGGTTTTAAAGGCAACTAGAGAAATATTTTCATAGAGAAAAGTTAGTGGAAGTCAAATAGTAATTTCTTGAGTCTTATATCATGTTAATAAATTATAACTAAAGAAATTACCTACATATTTATGGATTAAAATATTATCAAGCCCAACAATTCTTAGCTTTACAGTAAGATTCCAGATCTCCATAAATTGGTTAATACAAAGTACTAAAATAAGCACTTAATTCTTATAAATTAGAAGATTTTTATAGTTTTCTAAAAACTTTAAATTCAAAATCATTTCAAATCAGAGGAATTCATTTTAAAGTTCTTGTATGGGGCCCGGGAGATAACATGGAGGTAAGGCGTTTGCCTTTCATGCAAAAGGTCATCAGGTTCGAATCCCGGTGCCCCATATGGTCCCCCGTGCCTGCCAGGAGCAATTTCTGAGCATGGAGCCAGAAGTAACCCCTGAGCACTGCCGGGTGTGACCCAAAAACAAAACAAAACAAAAAGTTCTTGTAGTATATATGCTTTGGAGGAAAAACAAATTCTATGTGAAAATACAGGAATGATGTTTACTGGTAGAAAGGTTTTCTCTCTAGATAAAGGCACCTTCCACAATCAGACCTTTTTAGAATAGAATATACTGATAAATTCATAAGCAGAAAGATGATGGTGTTCACTGAACTAATAAAGTCTTGAGTAACATCTCTCCAGGATACCAGGAGACTGGAGTAAATGCCTGTGCCATCATTAGATGAAACATTTTTCATTATCAAAAGCTTAGAGTTCTTTAATCCTGTCTCCTTGTATGCAGTGCTCGAAGTTTGGTACTGCCAAAGTTTGTTTTTTGTCAGCTCATTTTATCTAAAGTGGCCATAATCCAGAGGTTGACCTTTTCTTTCTTTGTATGTGTTAATATCATGGGCTAAGTTCCATATTGATCTAAGTCCAGTGACTATTTCCATAGATTTGGTAGAAAATGTTAACTAAACTCAGTGCATTGCAGGTGACACTGCAATGTGTATCTAAGGGTACACATGTTGATTTACTTCTTATTTTATACTTGAGACAATATTTACAATAATGTTAATGTTTATGGTCTTGATGTACCAAAGTGACAAATACACTCCACTAATGTCCTTATGTTACTTCTAACCCACCTCTTCAATCCAACCACCCCCTGCTTTGAATTCTCAAGTTTATAATCCAGAACCAAGGGTTTGTCATTATTCATTACTCTTTTTCTTTCTTTTGTTTCTTGATATACCACAAATGACTGAGTCTATTTTCCCCATTCTCTGATCTATTTTACTAGTGTCGTACCCTTAAGCTCCATACAAATTTCAGGAAATTTGGGTCCAGAGAAATAGTAGAATAGTTAGGGTGCTTGCCTTGTATGTGATTGACTTGGATTCAGTTCCTAGTATCACATAAGGTAATGCCACCTAAGCAACATCTGGATTGATCTTTGAGCACAGAGCCAGGAGTAGCATTGAGCAGAGCCAGATATACCCCCCAAATAAATAAATATATATGTTATTACAGGAAATTGCAAGATCTCATCACTTCTTCCAATTGTATAATATCCCATTGCTTATATATGCCACTTCTTTATCCATTCACCGGTCATTGAATATATGGGCTGCTTCCATATCCTAGCTGATTTACTAAGTGCTGCAGTGAACCTAGATGTGCACCTATCCTTTTCAATTAATGGTTTTGTGCATTAGTGTTATATGCCAAGAAATTGGGTTATAGGATTGCTTGGCCATACAGAACTATGGACTTCTTTAAGGAAACTCTATGCTGTTTTCCATAGAGTCTGAACCACTTGACTTTATCTGGTCACCTGTAGGTGAACCAGGAGACATTTTCCCAAGTAATGAAGACTCCTTTTTTACCATATTCCCTCCAACACTATTTATTTCAAGACCTTCCAATATGTTCTATTTTTACTTATATAATATGATATCTCATTGTCAGTTTTCTTTGTCTGTCTCTGATCAGTGATTTCTCTGAAGAGTTTTTCATATGCCTTCTGGCTGTCTGCATGTCCTCTTTGGGAAATGTCTGTCCCTATTCCCTCCCTATTTATTGATGGAATTATTGGGGGATTTTGTTGCACTTTGTGAGTACTTTATGAGTCTTGCCTCAGCCGTTTTTCTGATGCATGGTGTGAATATTTTCCCTTTTTATTAAGGTATGTTTTATTGTAGCCTAAGTTTCTTTTGCCAATACATGTTGGTTTTTTATTTATGTATAACTAAATGTATATAATTTTATAGTGTATTTTCTTCAATAAAAATAAATGTAAATCAGATAAAATGACAATAAAGGATGTGTCAAACAAATAAATTTCTGCTTCCATTAAACATTTAAGAAAATCAATAAATGGCAAAAAAGCAGTGTAACTGTAGGAGTTCAGTGTTACCTATTTAAAATAATAAACTATACTTGAATTTTTGAAATAATCAGGGAAAAACCACTTATATAGTTAGCAATAAATATAGATTATTAATATCTTGAAATAAAACTATAAAATAATTTAAAAGTATATTTAACAGAACATTCTATATTCTCTTACCTAAAGACTCAATCTTAGAAATAAATCCCCCCCCAAAGTATTCAGACATACAAAGGCATGTGAATGGTGTATATAAGATTATTTGTGACCAAAGTAAATTATATCTATCACAGTAATATTTAAGGTACATAGTGATAATGAATTAAGGCCATTCCCTAAGGAAGGAAACAAGGAAAGAAAAAAGTGAAAAGGAGGAAGAGTGAGGAAGAGAGTAGGAGAAGAGGGGAAGGGGGGAACAAGAATGGAAAATACACACGGGTTAAGCAGTGAACTTATGTTGATCATCATATATACAAAAAAAATGAAAATCATGCAATTAGGAACAAATTTGAAAGTTCATTGCAAACTAATGAGTGCTAGCTAATAGGCAAAAAATAAATGAGTGAATAAATAAATAATAAAAATAAATAAAAAGCAGCAGTATCCCAATTTGATATGCATTTGAGTCATATAAGAGCTTTCTGTGTCTCTCAGATATTTTTAAAATAGTGAAATTTGTGATCAAGATGACCCTGAAATGCATGGATCTCAAACACTAAAGAATATTTTAGAAGCTGTGCTTAATGTTTACTGCAACCTGATATGCTTTTATTTATGAAAACTCAGGTTTCACATTTCAATAGTTAACTAAAAAATTTAAAAATAGACAATAGAGAAAGGTTCATTGGTGCCTCTACTCATGGTAGACCCAAGCTTAAATTAAGATAGTGAGCCTCCAAAACTACATCCAGAATCAAGAAGGAGTCCTCTTTCCTAAGAATTTGACCCAAAACTTGGCTTTCTTCTTGGCAGTCAGCCATGGAGCAGACAAGGTCAATACTGCAGGTGGTGGCACCAGGTGTTTGTTCTCCATTCTCTCCCACTCCTCTACTCTTTGGCACCTGAGTCACTTTATTGAGCAGAGCTTGGCAGATTTAAGCCTGAGAATCTTTGAGTGAATCTGTTAAGACATATATTCCTATCCTGAACTTTGGAATCTATAGATCTAGGATGGGACCCAAGAATTTAAATGTATAATAATCTTCTGAGTATTAGTGAAGCTACTGGCCAAGGGCAACAATGTAAGATAGAATCAAATAGAATCAAAAGATTTAACTTAGAAAGCCATTCAAGAGCTTAGAGATAAACAATCAGATGTTAGACTTCAGAATTACTATCAGAAACCTCTTAGAAACACAATTCTGAATGTAGTCGTGGTAACAAAATTAGGATTAGTGGTGTGAACAGTAAAATAATAATAATGATAAAAATAGTTGTAGGCATACTTAATTTTTACCCCATTCTATTACGGTACTCTTCCCCGAACAAAACCACAAAACTCGAACTATCTAATCCTGCCTCCCAATCAGAGGGAGAAGCAATGGAGACACCAACCCCAATCAGATATAAGATCACCAAGTAATAAACCAGAAACAGAGGGAGTCACTCAATCTAGAAGACCCTGGGGAAAGGGTGGAGGATATGGGAGACAGAATGGGAATGGAGGTGGAGGGAGGACAACTTGGTGATGGGAATTCCCCTGATTCAGTGTTTATCTGTAAATGGAATATTACTGTGAATATCATGTAAACCACTATAATTAAAATAAAAAAAAGTTAAAAAAAAGAATATCTGACCTACATATAGGTTGCATAATATCCATTATGTAAAAATATTATCTATGTATATCTGGAAAATTAATGAATTATGAATATTCATGATTGCTACAATATAACATGCCAATAATAGTGTAAACAATAATAATTTCTTACCAATGGGACTTGAGAATTGTACAAATAAAATTGGTATAGGCTTTCATATAAAAAAATAGTGGTAATAAAACTCATAGTGAAATGAGAAAAATAAATAATAAGCTTTCTCTTATGCATGTTTGATCAATCTATCATGAGCTTATCAGAGTAGCAACTTATTTCAATTGCAAAAAATATTTTATATGTTTCCTTAAGTAGATATGCTACATTATCAGTGAAAGAAGTCTTTAAAAATATACTGGAGCTAATTATCCAGATAAAGGCTGTTTCTTTTTCTTCTTTAAGGTATTATTTGCCTTTGGATAGTAGGTTCGGTCCAACCATTTTTATAGCCCCACGTGTTATCAAAAAAGTATTTTTATTACTCAATCTAACTACCCCCTTTCTCAACATATTGCATTAATCCTGCCTGTAGAGGCCAACTATAAACTGGTCTAGATAAAAGAGTATTTTTTCAAAGCTCCAGTTGTGTTTTTCCTTTTTGTGTTAAATTATGAATACGGTAATTGGCAGTTAATGAGAAGTAAGTGCTGTAGCCTCAGACACTTTGAGTTACTCATGACTTTGTAGCATTTTCATCCAGCCTTTGTTTTCCAAGTGCCAGACCTATAATTATTCCAAATTTACTTGTGCTAGAGAATATGTCAATTTTCCTCTTTGCTACCTACAGACCGCAAAGTTATAGAAAGTGTTGGTCCTACAGAAGTAATGTTCACACGCACTTCATGAAAATTCCGAGGAACGTTTCAATTCGATATAATTAAAAGTACATAAATCATGGAATTCAGACTGCAGGGAAAAAGCTAGAATCTTGTCTAGCTGTTTCACTTTGGAATCAATTCCTTTTTGCAGCCAAATTAACCAAGGCTCCCCAAAATGGAGCTGTATGAAGCTGGAATTTAAACTATAGATCTATATGACCATAAAATCTGCTTTATTGAAAGGATTTATGGTATTTTCATTTTACCTTGATCTCCTTCATCACCTGGTTAAATGTTTTCCATAAGCCTGAAAAGCTTCACTTAAGTTGAATATGTACATTATCTTCCAGTGATGGTGTCCTTGTACCAGGTATTTTGAGGAACTAAATTTACCTGAGTGAGGAAAATACATGCATCTTGTTTTGTATTAAAAAGCCTACAATTCAGATTTATGTTGAAAATCTCACTCTTTGTTTCCACTCAAATGCTAATCTTTTTGAAAATATCTCTTACACTGAAGGACATTTGAAAAAAAGCTACTAGTTAGAACCTTGGATTCAGATGATAAAGGCACTTAAGTAGTTCAAGGTTAAAGTTCAAGTTATCACAGAATTATTTTAAATATTTGTACAGAAACACTGATTAGTTTACTAACGTGTTGCTTCATAACCATTCTCGAACAATCACCTTGGTCTTTGATCATTAACTCCAAGGGGCCCACTGTATTCTAGGCAAAGGCAATTTGCTTCAGGGTTTAAAGTTGTCAACACCCAGGAGTGTTGACTCAGAAAAGGAATTTGAAAACTGATGTTTAGAACTGCATTTTATTATTCACATGGAAGGGTTGAAAAGGAAGGTCCAGTCAGGTAACATCTTCCATTACTCTCTCCATTTGGGGCGTAGTTACTATTTCTGGATAATTTTCCTATAAACAGGACACCAGTCACTATACTGCTGAAGAAAGTGCCAGTGTGGAAATAAGGATTTACATCTGACCCTGTCACTTAATATCTGACCTTACATAGTCATTTTGTTTCTCTGGTATTGCTTTCTATAGATGAGGCATTCACTTACTGTAAGTTTTAGAGTATATGAATATATGCATCCTTCCAATAGAAGCCAAACTATCTGGAAGACAATAGATCTGTAGATGATCATGTTAGACAGAATTCTTCAATCTTATTTTTTTTTTACTTTTTAACAAGGTAGGTTGACTTTGTGAGCAAAACCCTGTGCCAGGCCCTGTGCTCTGTTGAGCTCTGTACTTGGTTTAGAGCTTAAATGTCACTATCTTAAAATTCTTAATATTTTCTGAACAAGGATCCTGAATTTTTATTTTGCTCCAAAACAGACAAAGCATGTAGCCTGTCCTAATAGTTACGCCAATTGAAAGAAAAAGTCATAACGTTGAATTGGTCACTTTTGCATCTTTTGGGTAGCTTGAAGTGACCAAAAAAAGTCCAAGTCAACTCGGGGAATTATGTTTAATAATTTAAGTTTTAGATAGACTACATGCTCTTTCTTCTAATATTCTTGCTCTGTTCCTCCATAGGTTATTGCTCTGTCACAATCATTCTATTTAAAAAATATGAGTTAATTAATGATATTTACCACCAAGTATTTTCATATTCTAAATGCATCCAACATTTTCACCATTGCCACAACTAAGTCATCACACAATATAGATGCTTCTTTTGGTCTAGATTATCGTTTATACATTTTAATATTTCTAGAAAAGCTACAAGTATAACAGTTTTGTAGAAGCTTCGTTAGCAGCTAATTTTTGTTTTCATCAAATTATCTACTCTGAGAATAGGACATAACAAGAACTATGAAAAGTCAATTTTGTTTTTTATAAAAAAGAACAAGGATCCTGAATTTTTATTTTGCTCTGAAACAAGGTAGGAAAAAGACTTGTGGGTTGTGCTAAACTGCACGTTCATACAGAGGTCAATTTATTTACATTAATGCTGATTTTTTTTGTTTGTTTTTTGTTTTTGGGTCACACCCGGCAGTGCTCAGGGGTTACTCCTGGCTCCATGCTCAGAAATTGCTCCTGGCAGGCACGGGGGACCATATGGGGCACCGGGATTCGAACCGATGACCTTTTGCA
>PVKC010015828.1:0-21200 GCA_004027635.1 Crocidura indochinensis
AAAAAAAAATAAAAAGAAAAAAGAAAAGACAAAACCCCAGGAGGATTTCATCTAGAGGTTATAAATACCAATTAAAACAAACACAAAACAAACAAACAAAACAAACAAATCAATAATCAAACAAAAAAACCAAAACGAGCAACTACAAAGGGGTGTGTTCTTTACATGATAGAATTCACCTGTAAAACCATCTCAACCTGGATTTTTGTTTTTGGGGGAATTCTTTAAATAACTCTTTTAATATTTTTAGATGTGATTAGACTGCTTAGGTTTTCTACATCCTCTTTATCAAGTCTCAGAATATGATATTTTCCCAGAAATCTGTCAGTTTCTTCTGGGCTCTCTAACATAACTGACTATAGTAAGGTTAATATTGTTCAAAACTATTTTCTTGTTTATTGTTCAAAACATTAGTATTCTAAATAAATTATTATTTACTAAAATACCAGCCAATATTATATTTTTGAATAAATAAAAGTTGTCAAACTTTTCTTTTATTGTCCTAGCAATAGCATCAGAGAAGAGAAGGGAATCAATGGCATCTAAATAGGGAAAGAGGGAGTAAAACTATCTGTTTTTGCAAATGGTACAATGATATACACCGAAAACCCTAAAGAGTGTGACTTAATCAAATTTACATCATAAAGACATTGATCCTGCAGGGACTGATCATATTAATGTATATAAATACATATATCTGTATATACATATATTCCAAGTTTTAGTAGCTTTCATGAATATCAGGGTTTTTTTTCCACAAATACTGTGATTCATTTAAGGAAATTAAATCCCTATGATTATTGGGAAAATGTTTCTCTGAGGCTGTTAGCAGATATAACTATACATAGTAGCCATGAATGCTCAGAAGTTTGTTTTCAAACTTGAAATGACCCACAAAGTTAAGTTCATAAGCTTAGTTTCTTTCTAAAAAATGCCTGACTAAAATGTCTGCAAATAAAACAGATCCATCTTAGATTCTCAAAGCAAAATGTACTACTTAATTTTTGGTTATGGGACTGAAAATTAAAATGATGCACAAATGTATGTAGGTTAGTAATTTTTTTCCATTCACACTAAATTCACAATTTATGCATGCAGTATAATTGTATTTTTAGGCAAAAAATATGGCAGTAGTTTGCATTTAAGGATTAGAAATCAACTTCCAGATTTGGCAAGTGAACATCTGAATCTCAGAGATGTTTACTGGCTGGAATCATACAGTTCCTAAGTGACAGAGGCCATATTGCAAGTCAGCTTGTTTTGTAGGCTACAGAGTTTACCCTGTACAGTACTACATGCCTTTGAGAGATCTTGGCTCTTTAAAATACACAGTGTTGGCTCTTAAACCTACACCAAGAGTCCTGCTTCTCTAAGGATGAGCTTAAGTTTAAGGTCATATTGATTGTGAATATAGGGCCTGATTCTGCCTTCTTTGAGAAATTTTTCTAGTGAAAAATTGGACTGAGTTTTTGATTGAGGCAACAGAAATAACTGTGTTAGAGGGCAAGGGTAGGTCCTTTTATTTCTGTTTGGGCCTTGGCCTCTGAGCTAGGGCCATCCCACCAAGAAAGATGAATTATTAAGGCTTCAGCTGAGAAGGAAATATTCTAGGGTTTTTGAATTAACTACATGTTTCTTGAATCAACAGTTTTGAACTAGCTGGATTCAGATGCAGTCAGTGTATTAGAGACAGTTTTTCTGGCAACACCTGAAAATATATTGAGGCTTTGCCACTTCTCTGTTCCCAAGATGTCAATCAAATGTGACAGGCACACTGTCATCCTGTGAACCATGAGGGGGTGACTGCGTATACTGTATAGCTCCTAATCATCTTCCATTGCTTATTTCCTGTCATTTTTCTGCCAGTCTTTCTTGCCCAGGATTATCCACTGGCTTTCTTCCCTTCCGCCTTCCAGTGCCAGGTGCTCTGTAAGTGCTTGGATCTGCTCTTGCTGCCATGAAAGGCCAAGATGCTCATCCACCAAACTGCAGGAAGAGGTTCAGGATATGCAGATGAGGAAGAATCAGCCAGGGATTCTCCATGTTGCAGGGCTAAAAGCCCTGACTAGAACCTGGGATTCATGCTGATTTCAGGTAAGAGTTAAAAATACAATGAAAATAGCTACTTTATTATTATTTATTGTTATTATATTATATAATATTATTTATTATTCTCTTTATTCTCCCTTCTCACCAAAGAGATTAGTGGAGAGATTAAAATCTGCAGTGGAAAAGTCTCATTTTCAGCAACATCAGTAGTTCTTTTCTTAAATTTTAGGACTTGTATTTATAGAAATTAGACATGCTGGGATATTAATACTTTCAAAGAGCTGAATGAATCAGAACTTGTATTATTTCTTCTTTATTAAAATGCTGATCTAGATAGTGACTAATGTGATTATGACCACAATGGTACAAAGGAAATCAACATTTTTTTTTTTTTGGTCTTGAAGGAACACCAACATGTGGGTTTACCGTATTAGGTGGTCCTCTTTGTTAAAGGAGACTTAAAAATTAATGATTTATTTGTAGATATTGCTTGACTGTAGGAAACTATCTTGGAGATATTTTTAAAAAGTAATAAGTGCAGGGAAAATTTTTAACTCCTACAGATTATCCTCTAACAAGAAAAGGATGATAGATTAAATAAGAGTTACTTTCCCAGAGTAACCATTAAATATTTATGTAGGACACAGCAAATAAACATAATAACAATGAATGTTGGCAAGTTAACAGCACAATTTATCTTTAAAGCACTTTATAAAAACAACCTAATTAATCTTCTTGCCCTCTATATAAAAAAGTAAAAAAAAAAAAGAAGCCCCCCTTTCCTATTTCATTAACTTATTTTTATTTTAGTTATTAGTTTGAATGTGCTGGTTTAAATGTCCTTTTTTAAAAAAAATGTAAATACTGCTTAATGTCTTTTTCTAGGATAGATTAATTGCTGCCCCCCTGAAAGGACTCAGCTGATGAAGTCCCAAAGACACTCATCAACAGAAGATAAAGTCAATTGAATTGGCTAATTGCACCTTTAGTTTTCATTTACAACTTTCTGAAGTTGTAAATAAACTGCAACTTTCCAGAGAACCATGACTCCAGATAAGTAAATAGTTTCCACAATAAATTTCTCATTAAAGGAGAAAGGTAAAAGTTATATCCTGTAAAAATGATCTCAAAGTACCTTAATTTTACTAAACTATCTAGCATCGCTCATTAATAGGCTGCCTTATATTGACATAAACTGACTTTGAAACTAGCTTATTAACCTCTTCACTTTTCTTCCAGTATTTTTAAGAGAAAATTTGACATATAACATTGTTCAGTTTAAGATATGCAACATAATAGATACATGTGCATGCAAAATTACCACAGTATATTTAGTGAATATTCCTTGCTTCTATAGTTTCCTTTTACTTCTGATTTTCAGGATTAAACACAAGACCACATCTATATATACAGTTCATGTATTTAACTTTTGAGTTATGTTCCTCTCCCTGTTAATAAGAACTTTGAAGATCTACTCTCTTAGCAACTTTCTTAACAATATAGTATTATTCTCTAAGTCATATATACTATGCTGTATTTTATTTTTCTAGAACTTATTTATCTTTTTTTTTGGTTTTTTTGAGCCACACCCGTTTGATGCTCAGGGGTTACTCCTGGTTAAGTGCTCAGAAATTGCTCCTGGCTTGGGGGGACCATAAGGGACGCCAGCGAATTGAACCGTGGTCCTTCCTTGGCTAGCGCTTGTGAGGCAAGCACCTTACCTCTAGCGCCACCTCGCCGGCCCCAAATTTATTTATCTTTTTAATTAAAAGAGTGTACTTGCCTTCCATCACACAGTTGATCCACCCTTCCTGCTCCTATTCACAAAACTACCAATTTAGGGGCCCAAGTGATAGCGCAGTGCTAGGGCCTTGGTGCTGCAAGTGGCTGACCCAGGACAGTCCTCAGTTCAATTCCCAGCGTTAAATATAGTCCCCTAATCCTGGAGCAATTTCTGAGCGCATAGCCAGGAGTAATCCCAGATTGTCACCTGGTGTGCCCCCAAAACCAAAAAAAGAAAAAAAAAACCATCAAAACAAAATACCTACCAATCTATTTATTCTTTGTATTTCCAAAATAATTTTGTTTGCTTTTATTTTTTAGATCCCGTAGTGTTTTGGAGCGGGCATAGGAGCCCATAATTTTGTCATTCTATAACACATGAAAACATACTCCTGACAATAAGCAAAGCCAAACATCTTGAATACTAAAAATGTGAATAATATTTTTGATGGGGAACTGGAGAGATAGTATGTTGGGTAGGACACTGGACCTGGTTTCTTTGGTACCCATATGGTCTCCAAATCCCTTCCAGAAGATATTCCTGTCAGGTGTGGGGACTCTACTAAACAAAACAAAGCAAAACTTGCTGAGAGGTTTATTTCAGATGTAGAGCCCTTAATATTTGACTTATTTCACTAATATAGTACCTTTAAGTTTTATGTACATAGCTGCCAATAAAACTATTTTCTGGGCCTGGGAGATAGCATGGAGGTAAGGCGTTTGCCTTTCATGCAAAAGGTCATCAGTTCGAATCCCGGTGCCCCATATGGTCCCCCGTGCCTGCCAGGAGCAATTTCTGAGCATGGAGCCAGGAGTAACCCCTGAGCGCTGCCGGGTGTGACCCAAAAACCAAAAAAAAAAAAAAAAAAACAACCAAAAAAACCAAAAAAACCAAAACTATTTTCTTATTTTTATAACTTAATGATATTTCAAGATATATGCATGGTATAGTAAATATATATGCATATATATGTCTATTCAATAGACCACATTTTCTTTTTCCATTGATGGGCACTTTCATTTCATGGCTGTTGTACATAATAATGAGCACTTCTCTATAGCATGCAAATCCGTAAGTAACTTTGATTTAGTAGATGTTATTTATTTTCTCTTTCAATAAATACTCAGTGGTGGAATTGCTGAATAACTTGGTAAAGTTCTGCTTTGAAGTATTTAATGAACCTATATTCTGCTTTCTATAGACTCTCCAGCTTCCTCTCCCTGTGCCCAAATGTTTTGACTTATTGAAATCTATTTTTTTATTTTTCTTTGGTTTTTGGGTGACACCCAGCAGTGCTCAGGGTTACTCCTGACTCTATGCTCAGAAATCACTCCTGGCAGGCTCTGGGGACCATATGGGATGCCAGGATTCAAACCACCATCCTTCTTCATGCAAGGCAAATGCCTTACCTCCATGCTATCTCTCCAGTCCCCGAATTTTTTTATTAGTTCCATAGCATTTTTCTCTCTGCTTTTTGAAAAATATTATGTGAATCTTGATAGGAATTTATATTGAACTTAACAAAAATTTTAAGTATCGTGGATAATTAAAATAATAATTTTTCAATTCAACAGCAAAGAATGTCTTTCCATTTATTTATGTCTTCTTCAGTTTCTTTTATCAGTGAGTTATAAAGAGTAAAGGTCTTTTATTCCTGGTTGAATGTATTCTTTTAGATTTTATTCTTTTTTGATTCAGTTGTAGATGGAATGCTTTTCTTTCTTTCTTCTTCTTTTTTTTTTTTGGTGTTTGGGCCACACCCGGTGACGCTCAGAGGTTACTTCTGGCTATTTGCTCAGAAGTCACTCCTGGCAGGCACGGGGGACCATATGGGGAACCAGGGGATCGAACCGCGGTCCTCCTAGGTTAGCACAGGCAAGGCAGGCACCTTACCTCCAGCGCCACCGCCTAGCCCCTGGAATGCTTTTCTTAATTTAACTTTCTAATGATTTGATAATATAGAGAGATGCAACCAATTTTTCCAAGTTTATTTTGTGGCCTGCCACATTACTGGATTTATTTATTGGTTATAACAGTTTATTGATGTATTTAGAGTTTCTACAAATAATACCAGGCTATCTACAAACAATGGTAATTTTACTTCTTCCTTACAAATTGGATGTCTTTTATTTCTTTTTCTCACTTAAGTCTCTTTATCTAGTACTTTTAATACCATGTCAAATAAAAGAGATGCTAGAGTCATAATCTTCATCTTAGAGGAAAGGCTCTATGCTTGCACTATAATTACAAAGTTTGCTTTAGACTTGCTGTGCCTGGCCTTTTCTGATATTAAAGTTTTGATGATCTTCCATACTTATCCTTGGTGACTGCTCTACTTTACATTTTCACCAATAATGCTGGTTCCTTTCCCCTACATCCTTTTATCTCTTTTTATTAGGACTTGTTACTAGTACTTGTTATCTCTTTTTATTAAAAATCTTTGGGGCCAGAACTATAGCACAGCAGATGGGGAATTTGCTTTGCATGCAGTTGACCTGGGTTTGATCCCTGGCCCTGAGCCTGCCAGGAGTGATTTTTGACCACAGAGCCAGAAGTAAACCCTGAGTGCTACCGGATGTGACCCCAAAACAACAACAACAATAACAACAAAATAAATATGGAAATCTTTCTTAAAGGTGTGAGCTAATATCTTCGAATCTTTTCTTGATGATTAGTGATATTCAATATTATTTCCTGTACCAATATATGTCCTCTGGTAAATCACCCAAAAATTCTTCAACTTTATTTTTTGGTTTGGGCCTTTAACTGCTCTCTAATTCCCATCTGTATATGCTTATTCACTTTTTCAGAAGTTTGGTTAATTTTTTTTGAAGTTTGGGAAATTTAATAATTTTGTAAAAGAGGACTTCATCTTTTTAAGATGTTTCTTCATAAAGACAGAGGGAGTGAGCACAGAGTTCAGTCCTAGTGGCCATATGACTAATGATTCTAAGATTGATTGGTTCCATTTTTCCCTTAGTATCTACACTCTGATCCCAGAAAAAAACGCAAGTTTGATATTGTACTCTGTTTCCCACAGATCAGTGGTTATCCAGGGTTTTATATAATAGAGTTAAAGCCCCCGAGTTTGGGTATAAAAATGTATTCTAAATTATTTTACTGAAAATGTGTAAGCTAGTAGGCTTTCTTAATGTTTATACCTAGAACACAATGCTATTTTTTTCCTGTAACATTCTAGTGGTTAAAATGAGTGCTGGGACTCAGTCCAGATTCAATGTTTGTGGGTAATATTCAAGGACATGAGTATCAGGGAGTATGATTCATTGGAAGCTCTCTCCATTAATAAGCTTACTACATTCCCCCAAAACTCTTTCATGCCTCTTATGAAAGTCATCTCTAACTATGCAACTTAAAGACAGTAAAAATCAATCTGTGTTTGATTCTATGACAGGGCTCCTAAGATGTGGCTGAAGTATAGTTTTTAAATCTAGTATCATGTGTGAGAATAGAGACAATAAATTTGATTTAGAAAAATTAAAAATTGATCTTTTCTACATTCAAGTGTTAAGGAGTAGTTTTGCCATTGTTATATCCTGTTTGCATCAGCTAGTTAATCAATGGTGGGCCATTGTATGTTAGATCCATGGCATAGATACAGTCAAGAGAGTGTGTCCTGCCACACTTTATAAGATACCAGTAGGATCTCCACTAGGAACTTTGCTTTTCTGTGTACTGGTCTCTGCAGATAAAAGCAATCAAAATAATTCTGACTATTCCCAATATTTAAAAAATCTTATGTGTTCAAAGAACATTGTTGTTTCAGTTAAAAGACATTGGTGATAGTATTTGTATCAAGTAACAATAAAAAAGAAACAATTTACACTTAAATAATCATTGATATACAGTAGGTATATAGGTATTTATTGACTAACTTATTATAGTTTCCTAGTATATAAACATTCTGAGATAGTTAATTTTCCAGTTCTTAACACATTATTTTTCTGCTGGAGAGATGAATGAAAGTAACCTTTATTTGATCATTTATAGCATGAATATTTAGCCTTTCAAATTTGCTTAATAGTGCAAAACCACAGACTAATAAGTTATCTTATATTAATTAATTAAAACCATTTTTATTAGCTTCTATTAAATCTTAATAATGCAAAAAGTAGTCATTTACTACTGGGGTAAGTTTTAAGCTATTTTTTGACAGTATCAAAAAACACTTATAATCAGGAAATCAATATAATTCCAAGACACAGTGACATAAAATATCTAGAATCTATAAATATATCTGAAAGTATTAGAATAAGAAAATTATTCCAATCAAAAGGTGGAGTTCCCACCACCTTTTTATGGTAAGGAGAATGTTATGAGCTGCATTAGCCAACATGTCTTTTTTCTTTATTTTGGTGCATATATTATATACCAGACATTTCATTTTATTGTGGTACTGGGAATTTACCCAGGTTCTCACACATACAATGTATATATTCTACCATGGAACTATTACCCCAGTGCCACATCAATCTTGCATTTATTTTTATTAGTGAGACCAATTTTATTGCTTCCTTGTTGATTTTCAGTGTTACAGAATTTTGTAAGTACAACTTCTTATCTCTATATCCTTATACAATTCCCTGTACCCAACATAAAGTTCACACTAGTAAAATTTTGCCCGATCCATTTGTTTTGTTTTTCCATCTTTTTACAGAGACTCAAAGTTAATCTGTGCTTTGGAAGCTTTTTTCTTACATTCACATAGGAGAAAAACCACCCAGCAGGAATGAATTCCTGCTCCCTGCCTTCACTTTTAACTATGTTGTTAGCCTTAAATACCATACTTTAGCTTTTCACTATGACTTTTTGTCTTAATATCTGATATGAGTTTCTTCATGTATAATGTCGATTAGGTTTCACTTTAAAATAAAATCCATTTTCTCAAGTAACTGTGTCTTTTAATTGGTGAGTTCAGAGTAGCTGCCTTAAGGAAGATTACTGATCTATAGGGCTTAATCACTACCACTCTATTTTCTGCTTTAGGATCATTTAAATTTTGGAGTATATCTGTTTTTCTTAAGGTCTCCCAAGCAGTGCTCAGGGACTCAGGGACACTCTAGTGTTAGCTAATGGGACAGATTATTCACTGTTAGGGACCTGTGGTGCTAGGGACCACCCAGACTATTCCTTTTGTGTTCATGGATCAGTAGGGCGATACCAAATGGTGGTTGGGGGCTTCAGGGGTATTGGGGAAGAGCCATGTCTTTGCAGGGGAATCAAATGGGGTCCCAAGTGTGTCCCTGATCCCTTTGCTATTTCCTCTGCCCTTTGCTTTCTTTGCATTTAAATGGCTTCCCTTTTTATGCATTTCTTTTATTTTTCTTCTAAGTGCTTGGTTAGCAGTTACCATAATGCTTGAATCAGACTATCTGTATCTCAAGGTTTTCCATTTGGGGGCGTGCTAGTATTAACTTTCTGTGATAAATAAGTTCATAATCTTTCTCCCCTTTAATATTTTGTTGTTAATTATTTTATTCTTCTTCATGCTCTGATTCTATATTACTGTTTATCACTATTGTTATTCATGTTTCTGATTCTCCTACTGCATATCTTTATATTTAAGGTCTTATAATCTTTTGTTGTTTCTTTTCCTGTAAAATATTTTTTTTGAATATTATTTGCAATGAGGGTCTGGTGGTGCAAATGCCACTATCTTTTATGTATCTGAGAAAAGCTTTATTTCTTTAGTATATTTGAAGTAAATTTAAAGTAAACTATTTAAATTTAAATTTGAAGTAAACTATATTTGAAGGATAATTTTACAGAGTAATTCTAGGCTGGAAGATTTTTATCTTTTAGAATTGTGAATATGTCATTCTACTCTCTCCTAAATTGTAGAGTTTCTGTTAAGAAATGTAATAAGGAAATCACAGTACTTTTGTATGTTAGATATTTTTATATCCTAGCTGTTTTTAATACATTTTCTTTATTGCTGACTTCTGATAATTTAACAATTGTATGCCCCTTTTTGTTGTTCCGTTTTTGGGCCATGCAGTGCTCAGGGTCACTCTGGCTCTTCACGTAGAAAATTCTCCTGGTATGCTTGGGGACCATATGAAATGCCAGGAATCAAACCTAGGTTGGCCACATGCAAGGAAAAAGTCTTATCCACTATGCTACTACTCTGGCCCTTGTGTGTATTTTTGTATTTGTCTTTGCTGCATTTGAAAATTTTAGTGTTCTATCAGCTTCACTACTTAGGTTGGAGCAATTCTCAGTGATTATTTCTCTGAATAGACAATTTGTACCCTTCTCGCTCTCTCCATCTTTTGCTTTACCCATTATCTGTATGTTTTTTCTAATGGATTCTGATACTTAAATGGTTTCATCATTCATCTTAAAATTTATTTCCTGCTCCTCTTCCATTTGAATTGTTACTTGAAATTTTATCTTTAATTTCATATATTCCTTCCTTTGTGATTGTGTGCTTTACATGGAGATTTTAAAAAATTTAATTTGCAGTTCTTTTGATAGCTAGCTCTCTGTTTGGATTTAAAAAATGGCTTTAATCTCTTTGGGAAAGAATTTCCTCTGCACTAGCATTTTTTCCCCTTACTTCATGATGTTTTGTTCTGTGTTGTTTTGATTTATCTCATTATTTGATTTATCTCATTATTTTTCTTCATAAGTTACTTTAAATTCATTATTCTAGTCAAGCCATTTCTGTGTTGTTAAGATTAATTTCCCAGGCATTTTCTCATTCATTCTGTTGCCATATTTAATTGTTTTGAAATCCTCTCCCATAAGAACACTGTGACTCTTGATTTGAAAATTGAATCTTTTGGGGGAGGGAGAAATCAGAGCTAGATTTGTCAGGGGTTTTCTTCAGTCAGTAGGTGGAGTGGACAAGCCTGTGTAGGAAATCTTTTATCAATAGTCTTTTGCCTTATGTTGCTAGACACGTTCTTTGAACTTAATGACTCTGGGCTGTCTGCTCAATTGTAGGTCTCTGTTATGGGTTCTAATTTACATGCAGAGAGTGTTGATTGGTGTTGGCTTATAACTTACAACTTGGTTCTACCCAAAATAAAGATCATCCCGGGTTTCTTTGTATTTGTTTACAATTGTTTTACCTAGAATGAAGATCTTCCTGTTGGCATTTATCAAGTTAAACTGGACAGAACTGGCTCAGGATAGGCCTTCTGTCCTCTGTAACTTGGGCTTCATTTTCCCTGACATCATGGACTTTTGCGTACCCACTTTATAAAATGCTGGTTCATGACACCGGGAATAAGACTCAATGGTAGGACAGTTGCTTTGCATGTATGGATTTGATTTCTGGAACTTAAAAAAGGAGAAAAAAGAAAATATTTTCAACCAACTGTTGCCATCATTTCCTAAGTGAGAATGTTTTCCACTCTTGGATTTTTACTATCTTTGCCTTCTCCCATGCACTTTTTCCCTTTACTTATGTTGGTTGGCTGAAGTTTGTTCTATTCTTGCATAAATAGCCCAAAACACACATTAGTTTAGCATGTTTGAAATAATTTTTATTGTGATCAAAGGGAATTACAAGTCTTTCATAGTAATATTTAAGGTACATAGTGACAAAGAATTAGCGCCATTCCCACCACCAGTATTGCCCTCCCTCCACCCCTGTTCCCAGCATGCATCCCATACCTCCTGCTTTGTCCCTTGGGCTGCTAGTATAAGAGGCTTCGTTTGTGTATAGCTTGCTGTAGATTGGGTATCAATTCTGGTGTCATTGGCCTTGGATTTGGTGTTTAAGTCTGATCGTTTTTCATTTCTACTCAATGTTCATAAGACTGGTTGTTCCTGGTACCTAGTGAAGCATTTTGTTTTGTTTTGTTTTCAGCCACACCCAGTGATGCTCAGGGATTACTTCTGGTTATGCGCTCAGAAATCGCTCCTGGCTTGGGGGACCATACCGGACGCTGGGGAATCAAACTGTTGTCTATCCTAGGCTAGCGTGCTCAAGGCACCACTACTCCAGCCTCTAGTCTAGCATTTTTTAATTAAACGTTTCTGTTTATTAACTAGAGCCAACAAGAAAGTCAAAGAAGGGTTGGGGAAATAGTATACTGGATAAGGTACTTGCCCTGCATGTGACTGACTTGGGTTCATTCCCTGCAAGTCCTAAAGCACTCTGAGCTTCTCAAGCAGTGATCCTTGAGTGCAGACTACGACTAAGCCCTGAGCACCACTGTATATAGCTTGAACATAAACAAATAATACCTAAAGTAAGGGACAAGGGCAGAAACTGCTTTACATGATTCATGAAGAAGCAGAGCATTCCTGAAAAATCTCTCTTTGTATTAGTTTTCATTTGAAGCCAAATTTTCAAATAATAACCTGATGTGCAGCATCATTTCCTGTACTATGTCTAAGAAGCCCAAATCATTCTTAAGTGTTAATATAGTGCTGTCTGGAGAAACCACAACTTCACTGCAAAATAATTAGGCTTCTTTGTAAATTGTGGGTTAGGTTTGTCTGTAAAGTTTTTGAAATTGTAAATTCAGGAGTAAGGTTTTGTTTCTTCTTTGTTGAAATATTGTTCATTAATTGTAAACATGTATATTCATCCTTTCAAAGTATTATGAAAACTATGTAAATACACTGAGGAGTAACATCAAGTGCTCACTCAAGGAATAAATAAGATGTGGCACATTGCAAAGAGTCTATAAATGTTAACTATTACCTTCAGATTCAGAAAAAAAATCTTAATACTTTATTTTTCAATACTGTGTAACTCTTCCCACACATAATTGAAGCATTATTATGTTCACATTATAATTTTGTGCTGTAATAGATGTGGAGAAATGACATTGAGGCTTCTTGTCAGCATCTAAATAAAGAAACTTCTATTGCAGAAAAAAAAAACAGGACTGTTGAAAGCTAATTTTTTTCTAGCACAAACAGCATTGATGTTCTGGGAATTCCAAGGACCATTGGGTATGGCAGGGTCCTTAAAGTCTCCACTTAACTTGCCCTTGCAAGTTCCTCCTTCTACTGCCACTTCACCGTTGACAGTAGTGAATGAAGCTGTGAAAGAGGAGAAAAGGGAAAAGCAAGCAGAATACTTATGAAGGTATTTCTATTTCTGGCAAATCACTGCTTGGTTATGTAGAGCAGCACATTTGTCTGGAGGCCTTTTTAAAAAAAAGTGAGCATTGCCTTCTAATGAATACTAAATAAAACTGATAGCATTCAGATTAATTTTTAATGAGCAGCCGTTGTGTACTGCATGTAATAATCTTGAAATTAATACATAATTAAAGTAGATTTGTATAGAATGGTTCATCTGAGAGTTGAGTAGTAGAGAACAAAATTGAACATCTCCAAAGACTACAATTCACAGTTTGGTATCCAGATTGTTTTAGGCACCCATCAGTGTACCCCTGATGCCAAATCATACTTCTTTGTGCTGTTAAAGTTATTTGCACACTTTGTTCAAGACTGAAAACTCCACTTAAACTCAGAGGCATGACATTGGTGCTAATTAGGACAAAATTGGCATGTGTCACAGCGTTACCCAGAGCTCTGTCACCATCACAATATTTCTTTTAAATTTCTCTGTCTAATGACTTATCCTTTATTAATTGGTTGTTGGGTCAAATTTTGTTACTATGAAAAAGCAAGTAATCCTATCAATGGATATATCATTAAATATATATAAGTGGATATATCATTAAATGTAACTTGAATTTATTGTATTTCAGCTATTGCAATGATGACATTAAAGGTCCAATTCTTTACCCACCAGCATTAATGCAATTACTTTAGTGAGGGGCCATGTTGTGTTGAAGATACTTCTGCTGAAGGAGATAAAAAGCTGTGGATTTCAGCTGAAAGTTGCCTCAGTGAATAACTATAGTCCTCCTCTGTAATCAGCTTCCCAATTTTCCTTGAAGAGCACCTCTGTTGTCCTCTCAGTGTGTGTACTTTAAATGGTGTCAACCTCACTTTTGGCTTTAGAGAGGACAGAGAAATTCATCCAGGAAGATTCTGTGAGCCAATTAGTTATTAGAACTCAGTTCTAGATTTTTGGCCTCCGAAATAGAAAAGTTCACCTTAGAGATGAGAGCTGGAGATGAGAAGAGACAGCATGAAGTTTGGAGCTGTACTCAGGCACTAAAGAAGCAAGGAGAAAAATATTCTACAGAAAGCAAGCTGCTTTCTCTAACACTATTTAACTACCTTGACCCAGTTGTGTCTGGAATTAACACCTCACTATTGAGTTATAAATTATTCTTCTTTCATTATCTACTTTGAATCATCTTTTCTGTATTGCAACTCAACTAATGACTAATATAAGAATGTCATAAGTCTGTGCCTTTAATATTAGCTTAATAGAACTCATGACCTAAAACCTTAGGCCACCCTTTCAATGCACAACTATTTCCTGTCATGATTGTGTGGTGGTTGCTAGAATTTGTAGGGGTTAATTTGTTTTGTTGCAATCATTATAAGCCACTACCTGCCTGCCAAACCCATTTAGCTAGGAAAATGAGGAGCATGAGGAAGAAGGAAAATGAAAGGTATGGAGAAGGAGTAGAGAGAAAAATTAGAAAAGTTAAGAAATAAGCTGTTTCAACTTCTCTATAGGGTTGCCTATAGGTCCAAACATAACTTCACAAACTCTAAGAGGCAGACAATTCTTCTGGGACTTTTGTTAAAAACATAAATTATGATTTAATAGGTTGAGGTCAGAGTATATGATTCAATTTTTTTCTCTTTTGATTTTGGGCCACAGACAACATGCATAAGGTTAACTCCTAGTTCTTTGCTCAGAGATATATCCTAGCTGTACTCCTGAGCTTATAAGGGATCAAATCTGGGTTGACTGTATGCAAGACCTCTATATCATCACTCTAGCCTTGTGATTCTACATTTTAACAACATATTTCAGTGATGCTATTAAGATATTGTTCTTGGGGCTGTAGTGGTGGCGCAAGTGGTAAGGCGTCTGCATGCCTGTGTTAGCCTAGGATGGACCATGGTTTGAACCCCTGGAGTCCCATATGGTCCCTCAAGCCAGGAGCAATTTCTGAGTGCATAGCCAGGAGTAACCCCTGAGTGTCACAGGGTGTGGCCCCCAAACAAACAAACCAAAAATACTGCTCTTGGGAATATACCATAAGGATGTAAAATACAATGTAGAAAAGGCATCTGCACTCCTATGTTCATTGCAGCATGATTCACAATAGTCAGTTATATGGACGCAACCCATGTGTCCAACTATAGATGAGTGGATAAAGAAACTATCGTATATCCACACCATGTATGTATGTATGTTTGCAGATTAAGTTAAGAAAAAAATTAAGTCATGAAATTTGCTTATACATGGATAGATATGGAGAGTATTATGCTGAGTGAAGTGAATCAGAAGGATAGAATTGACATAGAATGATCACATTCATTTGTGGAATATAAGAAAAGAGATAATATGGTAATAATACCCAAACACAATAGAGTTAAGGGTCAGGAAGAGATCCATGGTAGAAAGCTTGCTACAAAGATCCAAGGAGTACAGTTAGGGTCAGAGAAGGGACCATTATGACAATAATAGCTGAAAATTATCATGCTGGACAAGAACTGGTTTTTGAAAGGAGGTAAAATGATAATCATGATGCACCTTCAGTAATAATATTGCAAACCACAGGGTCTAAAAGGAAAAAAGGAAAAGAGAGGAAGAGATGAAGAGATAGAGAGAATAAGGAAGGGGAGAGATATAGGGAGAGGGAGAAAGAGAGAGAGAGAGAGAGAAGAAAAATGCCTGTATAGTGGTAGACATGGGGAATGAATGCATGGGGAGGGGCAGGAGAGAAACTGGGGACATTGGTGATGGGAAATGTACACTGGTGAAGAGATAGGTGTTGGTTATTGTATGACTGAAGCAAAATCATGAACAACTTTGTAACTATCTCATGGTAGTTCAATTAAATAATTTATTACATAAAAAAGTTTAATAAAATTCTGACCATAATTCCAAATAAAAAGTGGTTGTCGATCCAAGGACCACACTCTGAGTGCAAGGTATTGGTATTGCTTTATTGCTTCCCATCATTGCCTTTCATCACTGTCCATGTGAGTGAACTGATTCATCAAATGGTAGAATTCTTTAAGGAATTCTCTATGAGAGATTTTTCCTTTAGTCTTATTTCCCTTCATTAGAGCTGCTGAATTAAGAGGGTGTTGTCTAGGATTTATAGCTTATAGTTGTGGATGAAATAACCAGAAAAACTTCAGTTACTTCATAAGAGATTGTTAATTTTTCCTTAAAAATAACTTACATAACTTATTTACATAACACTAAAGACTCCTGCTTGCATCCTGAATGTTAAAGTTTTCCCAGAAGACAAAGCATTTACTACAGATCAAAAGACAGTTTTGCCCTGATCAAACGGGACGTACAATGTTGTAATCCTGTCAGAGAAACTGTGAATATGAATGTATAGTTTTTTCAGATTAACCATTTAAATAGTTTGGGAAGAACCCCAAGCCTTTTAAAATGGTTTTAGAGAAATTGGTAGAGGTCAACCCTTAATGTAACATGCACTTTGTCACTTATTTTATTATTACCTTCTTATTGACAATAAATTTTTATTAAATTATGACTCTGAGGTCATAAGTTTTTTTTAATTTTCTACCCAAAAAGGAAAAGTATGTTAGTAGGAAGAACTCTGTGTTGTGTTTAAAAATGAGGATTTTAATATTCTCTTGAAAAGTAAAGACTGATGAAAAAAGAATAAGAACAAGAGAAGAGAAGAGAACCCCTTACTACCACAGAGGGGAATGAAGTGGTGGGTTTGCAGACACTGTAGGAATAATTCTGTGACTTGAATTATGTGTGTAGAAGTTACTCAGGGTAACATGGGTTAGCTAGTTGGGGGTGTTGGATTGTAAGCTGGAAACTAGGCTTCTTTCACCTACCTACTGAAATATTTTCTTAGAAAACTGGTAGCAAATACTACAATTAAACTAGAAGTAGTGCAATTGAATACTTGTAGTGAATACTTCAAAAAGATGAGAAGTGCTTGCATATGCTTTATTTGCTTATTAATTTCTTATTTGGTTTAGGGTCCATACCAGGTGGTATACAGGGCTTGTTTCATGCTCAGGGATTGCCCACGAGTTCATCTGGGGTATGAACTTTGGTTAGCAGTAAGCTAACAATTAGCTTAATATCTATCTAGTTCTATATATGTTTTAGTATAAATGGGTTTAGCAAGGCCAAGAATTATTGTAAATAGAAAGTCAGAGAAGCTCAATAAGGTATACATATACTAAGTGTGGAATAAAGGAGTGATGTGTGCATATGTTGTGTTATTTTGTGTAGGAAGGTGATGTGAGTGTATATTTAAAATCAGTGATGATTTCTCAGAAAGAAAGTCAAAAGGAGACAATGCCATAATAACAAGCTTCATGAATCTGCCATTTCTTAGAGTTATTAGAACAAGATACAGCTTGATTAGTATTCCTCCTGGGTCTTTTGGTTAAATTCCAGCTAAGAGTTTTATTTCCCTGAAATATGATTCCAATATGATGATCATAAGCCTTGGTTAATTTTAAGACATTTCTCTTCACTTATGAAAAAAGGACTCATCAGCAATCCCTGCCAAAAACTCATTAAAATACCTTTAAACTCCACTTTAAGGTCATTTTTAGTATTCGTTGCACTGTTAATTAGAAAACTGCAGTTGCTTTATTCCTACCAGAAACCCTTGCTAGTAGTGTCTCTGAGTCTGGCATTTTGCTGACTGCTCTGTTTCCCTAAATTTAACTCTAACAGAATAAATGGCTCTATTTTTGCTTTGCTATATTTTCTTTAGATATTTCTGCAACCTCAATCATGGATATACCTAAAACTGGCATTTATTAATTTATCAGAATGTTCTTTATATTCACCACAGAGTTGGGGAAGTTGCCAATTAAGTTTGTTACTGAGAAAGCGAGATCACAGAAAATAAATTTATATGTTCAGAGCCTATCAAATTGAATCCAAGTTTCCTAAAAGTACAAAATGTCTCATATGTAAATTCACTGCAGACTTGTTGCTGCATCTTTGCAGACATTCAGTAAATATGACTCAGTTTTTGCTCTCAAAAATGTTTGGAGAAAATGTAGAGTTGACTTTGTATGAGTGAGAAATTTTGTATTTATGACAGAGATGTTGCTCTCAATCAGACAAAAATAAACCACAAAGAAACATAGTAAGAGAATAACAGATATTTAAGATAACAGAAACTCAGAATTTCAGCACTGGTCTTCAATAAGATTCTTACCATGGTGAGGACTAGGGTGTATGGTGTGGGGAAATAGAAGAAGGGGAACAATAGTGGAGATAAATGGTCATTCTGGAGCAAGTAGTGGTGCTGGCATGGTTGATGTATTGTACATGAAAACCTATCAGTAATGGTAATTAGTAAAGCACGGTATCTACAAGAAAAAATTCAGGTTCAATTCTTGGTATCCCATATGAACCTCCCAAGCACCACTAGGAGTAATTCCTGAGTGCAAAGTCAGGAATAACCCCCCCCCATCCCCTGAGCACCACTGGGTGTGCATCCAGATAAAACATACAAAAAAGTGACTGTCATAGAAGTATGCTTGGGGGCATTAGGGGAATCAGTGATGTGGGTGGAAGAAAATAAATACTGGTCAAGGGTTTGGTGTTGGAGCATTCTATGCCCCAAACTTAATCATGAGTAACTATACATTATGGTTCATCAATAATTTTTTTAACAACCCTTTGCATCTTTTGTGATGGGGACAGATGACTTAGTTTCTTAGTTACATTAGGGACCTTATTTCTACAGCCAATGGTAAACAATAGCCATACTTCACAGTTAGAGAACTCCTAGAGAACTCTGAGAACTCTTTAAAATACTGAACCCATTTATAACCTACTAAATTAGCTTTTTATGTGTGTTTTGGGGCATAGGATTCTGTAGTGTGTAAGCCTTAAGGATAATGATGGATGAATCCTCTGATTACAGCTTGGCAACCAGTAGTTTATACTGTAAATATAAAGAGATACTAAAGCTGAAAAACTGTTATTTAATTTAGGCAAGGTGATGATTTCACCTTACACTCTACCTTCTATCCTATTGTCCTAAACCTGAAAGTTAACAAGGTACCCTAAACTTAATAGAAATAAAGCAGAAAATATTTCTGACTAACCAGTTTAGTGATCTAATATTAGTTTAATAGGATTCAGGAAAATCAGATCATGGCCTTAGTGCACATGCTCGCGCGCGGGCACAGACACACACACACACACACACACACGCACACGCACACGCACACACACACATTCTTTGTCAAGTCTGTGTGGTTTCCTGCTGCTAGCTTTTGAAGCACTTAATGCTTTGGAACGAGCTTTGGTCCCTACTTCAATGCCTACCCATATGACTCAGGAAAGTGGGAACAGAGGTAATTAGGAGGATAGAAAATGCAAAGTGCAAGTCTCTCTTGTTGATGTCTGAGTTTTCTCAAGTCTTGACTAGAGTTATGTGGGGTGGGGGACTGACTAGGGGATTTGAGGGTGTTGACTTTAGAAGCTCATTTAAGGTCCTTATACTTTAATTTCAGAAAATTGAGACTCACTTACATGGTTGTTAGCAGACCTTGGTTCTGTGCCAAGTAGGTTGAGAAGTGTGGATTTTCGTATGATGCAGTATCTGTCATTCCTGGAATCAATGACAAAAGAGAGAAGGAAAAAGAGTGAGAGAATGTTAGAGGTGGGATGAAAGAGACAGATCTAATCTCAGACATGATATCCTATCACTTTTGTATGTTCTATTAAAAGAAGTATATCTCCAAGTCCATTCCATGTTCAAGAATAGAGGTTTTAAGTACTTAATGCGGGGCTTTGAGGCAACAATATAGAAAATTTTATGACACCAACTTCCTGATATAAAGGGGATTGCTGAAGTAAGCTCACAGAAGAGAACCCTGACCCTATTTATCTTTCCTCCTCATTAAGCCAAAAATATAAATGAATTTACACACCTCTTAGTTGTATAATTTGATACTAATAATACATGCAACATATGTACAAGCATGTAGCCCTGATATGATTCCTTATCATAATCCACTCATGCTTCTCCTGCCCAATATCTTATGCATAGTCATAAGCTTAGTTTACTCCTTAAAAAATCTTTGCCTCAAAACATGGTATATGCATCTCCCTTGAGAACATCTAGTATGCATATGTGTATATATGTGTGTATGTGTGCTATTTAATGAATCTCTGTTAGTTTCTATACTCTGTCTCTTCCTTGAATTATTTCTCTGGCAAAGATAAAGAACCTGGGTTTTATGAGGTGAAGCCTCACATAGTTTTTTCAGGACCTCAAATGTTAAAGCTCATGCTTGTCTAAGTTTTATGGGGTCCCTGAGATTCTAGGTGGTAGGGGTTTATTTTCACTCAGACTGAGTAGAATTTAGGTGTGACTTGATAGCGATTTTGTGGGACTGGCAGAGTGACTGCTAATATTGACTAGGATCG
Organism: Crocidura indochinensis; assembly: GCA_004027635.1. NCBI lineage: Eukaryota > Metazoa > Chordata > Mammalia > Eulipotyphla > Soricidae > Crocidura > Crocidura indochinensis. Next base: position 20,328 of record PVKC010015828.1, read on the forward strand.
TTCCAGAAACATCTCTAATTTTTCTGGAGATTCAGAGGTAAGAATTCAGCTGGATATTCCCTTATCTATGGCCTTCCTGAATCTGTTTTCAGATTAAAAAGCAATGATCATCAGTAGCTCCAGTTTTAATTCTTGCCCAGAATTTCACATTTTCAGCTTTCAAAAAAACAAAACAATACAAAACAAAACAGTGTCAAAGAAATAAATGACAATACATGAGCTCACCCTTGTAATGTAATGCCACTTAAACATGAAATCATTACAGCTTATCTGAGACTAACCTAAAATTTCCATTCTTACAATCAATTTCCTAGGCCAAACTTTAACCGTATCTAACCTAGATGGCAGTAATTTTCTTCTGTCCCCCTCTTTTAAGAGATGTGTTTTTTCTACTTAGTATAGAATTATCTTTAAAACATTCAACCCCTCAGATCCTGTCTGACCTCAGCTTAAAACATTTGGTGGTTGATTGTGAATGAAAAGAACAGAACTAAAAGACTTCACCAAGGGGGCCGGGTAGTGGCGCTGGAGGTAAGGTGCCTGCCTTGCCTTGCCTGCGCTAGCCTAGGACGGATGGCGGCTCGATCCCCCGGTTCCCCATATGGTCCCCCGTGCCTGCCAGGGCGACTTCTGAGCGAATAGCCAGGAGTAACCCTTGGGCGTCACCGGGTATGACCCAAAAACCAAAACCAAAAAAAAAAAAAAAAAAAAAAGACTTCACCATGCACCATAAAGTCAATTATTGTGTGATTTCTACTTAACTTTCTGAACTCCCCTTAAGATGACTTCTGCTTACCTTTGCAGGTTCTTTTTCTTTTCAGGATATTGAAAGTTTGGGTCCGCTTCCTTCCGCTTTTTTTTTTTTTTTTTTTT
>PVKC010015829.1:0-21203 GCA_004027635.1 Crocidura indochinensis
CTGGCTATTCGCTCAGAAGTCGCTCCTGGCAGGCACGGGGGACCATATGGGGAACCGGGGGATCGAACAGTGGTCCGTCCTAGGGTAGCGCAGGCACCTTATCTCCAGCGCCATCGCCCCGCCCCTATTTTATTTTTTATACGCAGCAATTTCTGCCTGCCCTGACCTGAGTCTTCAGGTTCGGCTGGTGCTTTTGAAACTTGAGCTGAAGAAAGAACTCAGCCCTGGAGTTTGTGAAACTGAAGCCTGCTCGGCCTCACCACCCTAGAGCTGCACCTCCCAGAGTTCTGACTCTGATTCAGCACATCTGGGGTGAGGCCCGGGAATTTACCTTTCTAAGTCCCCTGTTCTGACTCAGCAGCAGCTCTGTGGACTTGACTTGTAGAAGCAAAGACTTCAGCTGTATCACGAGGTTATTCGCCCCACGTGGCTATGTAAGGCCTGAAGTCAACATTATAAAGTTCAAGTTCAGTTCCCAGGTTACATTTGCCCCGTTTCAGTTTTTCCAATACCAACAGCCTGGATGAAGGCTACCAAGCCGAACTGGGGTCATCTGGGGGACTTTTCCGTTACCTGGATGACCATTCTACACAGGACGGCTGATCCCAGCTCCCTTCTGACCCCTAAGAATTCCCATAGCCTAGGGCCGGAGAGACAGCATGGAGGTAGAGTGTTTGCCTTGCATGCAGAAGGACAGTGATTTGAATCCTGGCATCCCTTATGATCTCCGGAGCCTGCCAGGAGGGATTTCTGAGTGTAGAGCCAGAAGGAACCCCTGAGCGCAGCCGGATGTGATCCCCAAAAAAACAAACAAACAAGAACTCCCACTGCCTGAAAAGGACAACCTGGTCGCAGCACAAAAGGGTGTCAGGGGTCCAAAGGTCACCAAACAACTGCATAAAAGCGATCTAGGAGCCTGAGACCTTCTGGGAGCCGGAGGAAGGCCAGGAACTCAGCTCTCATTGACTGAAGGTGGAGGGGGTGGAAAAACGGGGTGCCATTTCTTTCTTCTGCTTGGCTATCTTGCCTCAGCGGGAGCTACTGACCGAGGACGGGGCGTGGCCACACACACACACACACACAAACACCCTAAGCCCCGCCCTATTTCCGGCGCCCTCCTGCCTGGAGTTGGATTGGGGTGAGTTACGACCCCCAAACCCTGGGGGAACCTCTCCTCCAGATCTGAATCCCAGGAATTCAGTCCCTATGTGTTCAGTGTCCCCGCCAGTGAAACGGATCGCGCGAGTGGCCCGGTCTGGATTGAATGGCCGCCTGGCAGGCGTGGCCAGCATAGCGGGGTGCAGAGGGGCGTTGGGGGAACGGGACAGGAAACGGAGGGGCTTGTCCGCCCTGCAGCAATGGCTCAAGATAAGAATCCCAGACTGCAGGAGGTGAAGGCCCGTGTTGAGACCTCACACCACATCACAGATCTGGACCACAAGCTTCATTTCTACGACCACTGGGCCACTAACTACGACCAGGTAAAGGGGCCAGGGCCTGGTGCCACCCCACTGCCTCGACTTGCCTGTTTGTAAAGTGGGTGTATGAAGGAGTCCCTCACGCCCTGAGCCCCTCTACTGCCCATCCACATCAACATCATCATCCAGATGGAAGGGCCGTAGCCCAGGGAGGAGCTGCTGCCTGGAGGAGGTGGCACTACAGACATTGGGCAGCAGAAGTCCTTTATGCCTGAGTCCCCTTCTGCTGTAGAATGCACCCCCTAAAACACACAGTCACACAGAGCTGACTCCTTGCCCATTGCAGTCCAATCCCCTAAATCGGCCTGTGGGAGGGTGGCCGGCTCAGCTCTCTGTCCCCAGGATGTGGCCACCCTACAGTACCGTGCCCCCAACCTCGCCGTCAGCTGTCTCGCACAAGCACTGACCATCCCACCTGCCGAGGCCCTCATCCTGGACGCAGCCTGTGGCACTGGCCTGGTGGCTGTTGAGGTGAGAGCCCCTAGACACCCGTGCCTGCAACTGCCCCACACACTCTGCCTTCCCAAGGGGCACCGAGTGACTCATGTGGATGCTAACCAAGTGCCCCACCTGCAGCTGACGACTCGGGGCTTCGTGCAACTGCATGGGGTGGACGGGAGTGCAGGCATGCTTGCCCAGGCCCGTGCCCGGGGCCTCTACCAGAACCTCCAGCTCTGCACCCTGGGCAATGAACCACTGCCGAGTCCCGAAGGTACTTCCACTCCCTCCCCAGAGCCTCTGAGCCCTCCCTGGACCAAACTCCACTTTGCTATACTCTATAAGCCTTCCTCAGCCCCATCTTAGGGCCAGCACAGGCTCTGGGTCCTGCCCACATTAGTGGGGGCAGTCCTGGCTCCTCCTTTTCTCTCTTCCTGCCCCTGACCTCTTAATCTGTGGCTACCCTATTCCCCCCCACAGGGACTTATGATGCAGTACTGATGGTGGGTGCACTCAGTGATGCCCAGGTGCCTTACAGTGCCATTCCCGAGCTCCTTCGAGTGACCAAGCCAGGTGAGCCACACCCATCCTCAAACCCTGCCTTAGGGGCCTCCCGGCCACCGACCTCAAACCCAGGCAAATAGAGGTACACTGGGCTCCTCCAACTCCCACCAGCCTCCCTCAGAGGATCCAGGTGATGGGTTGGGGTCACATGTCAACCAGCTGTGGTCAGATTCCTTCTCACCTGGGCTTCTGACCTCACTTATTGACTCAGGCTGACTAAACCTTTCCCTTCCCTCTCCTCAGTTTCTTTTTTGGCTGTGCAGTTCCTCATCTCCAATGACACAAAAGCCAATGTGTCTGTGCTGCTTTGGGACAGGTCCAGAGGTCTGGTGCCTTCATTCCCTGGCTGAGTTCCCCAGACCCCTTAAGACAAAGAAGGGAAGGCCTCACCTTCTGGGCCACCATTGCCAGCCAGTCCAGCACACCCCAGCAGGGCCTGAGAGGAAGGGCAGGGCAGCAGTAGGCCCAGGTAGACTCAGTGCTCAGGAATCCAGAATCTCAGACATTTCTAAGTTCCAGGACAGGGTGCCAGGCTAAAGGATGCCCCATTAGAAAGGAGAGTGACATAAGGCTACTATTAGCACAGCAGGGAGGAAGCTTGTCTTGTACGTGGCCAACCTGGGTTAGATCCCTGGCATCCTAGATGGTCCCTCGAGTACTGCCAGGAGTGATTCCTGAGTACAGAGCCAGGAGTAACACTCCCTGAATACTGTCATGGGTAATCTCAAAACAAACCGAAGAAAGAAAAGAAAAACATGAAAGAGAGGAAGGAAGGAGGGAGGGAGGGAGAGAGGGAAGATAAAAAGGAAGTAAGGAAGGGTGGAAAGAAGAAAGGAGAGAAAGATGGAGAGAGTTGCAGAGGAGAGTTTATACGGCAACAACCTGACTGTGGGAGTGGCTCAGCCATCCAGAAATCCCCAGATGCCCCTGCCAACAATTCCTGGCTCTTCCCTGCACCCTCCTGCATGCAGGTGTGACCAGGCTCAGGAAGCTATGGGGACTGACCTGGGCAGGAACAGGCAGGGGAAGAGGAAGGAGTTTGGGCACAGGATTTGAAACTCCAGGGCCTGAGCAGACAAAGCAGGCACACTCACCCAGTTAGAGCAGGGCACACACACTGTCACATGCACACATTCATATTTACACTCTCACATGCAAGCACACACATTAACACAGGCACATTCACTATGATACATAAAGACACACACATAAACACATACATATTCTGGAGGCTGGTTTTGTTGGGGTTTTTTTTTGGGGGGGGACATGGGGATCATACGTGATTATGCTCAGGCTTTTCTTGACTCTACCCTCGAGACTCACTCCTGGTGAGTTTGGGGACCATATGGGATACTGGGGTTCAATCCATGGTCGGTTGCATGCAAGACCACCATCCTCTCCACTGTCCTATCACTCTAAGCCCCACATTCACACAGGTACACATAGCTTCTCCCGCCCAGCCAGCCTGAACCCCAGCAGCTTATCTACAAGTTAGACTCCACTGCCCTCCCTCTGCCTGCAGCTCCTCACTGCTCCCTCCAGGAAGCCCTCCAGACATTACCCAAGGGCCAGGAGCTTGTACTGGGCTTCTGGCCAGCACTTGGAAAAGATGTGAAGGGGCCAGGCTGCTCCTTCACTCTTTCATTCATTCAACCAGAGTTCACTCATCGTGACCTTCCTCCTTCCCTGTCGCCAGCAGAGCTGACACACAAAGGGAGTTGGGAGAGTACATTTATGAGTCCCATGCAGGCTGGGGAAGTTCGGGGTGCTGGTGGGGGTCTGCCTGAGTCCCACACCCCTGCACCAGGTCTGGGACCTCATTTCTTGCCTTCCCTATCCCCCCTCAGGTGGGCTGCTGTGTCTGACCACCAGGTCAAACCTGTCCAACCTTTCCTACAAGACGTCCATGGAGGCCATGCTGGACAAGCTGGAGCAATCCGGGGCCTGGGAGCGCCTGGTGGCCTGGCCCGTGGACCAGTGGGAACTGGCCACATCTGAGCAGGAGGTGGTCTCAGATCCCTCGGCCTCCATGGCCGACCCCAGCTTCATCTCGGGCATCGTTTACCTGTACCGCAAGAGCCTGCAGAGGCCCCAGGCATAGGACAAGTGCCCCTGACCCCCATCCCCACCGGCTGCCAACCCAACGAGCCTCTGATTCCCAGCCAGTCCTCGGATCTGCTTCGTGCGGGTGGGGGCACTTGTCCCTTCCTCACGCCTGAGGCCACATTAAAGGAAGCAGTCAGACATCAGCTTTGTGCTTTCCTTGTCCAAGAGAACATGACAGTAGTATGGGGGACATGGGGACACACATGGAAGGGCTCAGCCCCCCCCCCAGCCAGGGCAGTGTGAACCCAGAGGGTTCTCTGTCCCCCTCAGACAGTGTGGGCCCCCTCACCTTAAACTCTTGCCTTCATGCCTTCCTTGGCCATTTTCATGCTTCTGTTCCTCTGTGAAGGCATCTGAATGCCAATCTAAGGGCAGGGCAGGAAGGCTGACCTGAGCCAGGCAGGTGAAAGGGCTGGGGTGACTACACCATGGGGACCGGGTGTGGGAAATGTTGAATGGAGATTTGGGGCAACTAGGAGCTGGACTTTCCCAATAAGCAGGATTCCTAGGAGCAGGGGCAACTTAGAAGCGACCAGACCAGACCAACTGCCCAGACCAAACTGGAACAAGTTTGGGGAGGGGTGAAGTGGTCATTCTCAGGTTGAAAAGTTTTGTCTTCCCACCCCCCCCTCCCAGGGAGGGTCCAGGCATGCCCCAGGTTTCCTGTGGACAGTTTCCCTCTCCAAAAACGTGACCCTGGGGCCCGGGAGATAGCATGGAGGTAAGACGTTTGCCTTTCATGCAAAAGGTCATCGGTTCGAATCCCGGTGCCCCATATGGTCCCCCGTGCCTGCCAGGAGCAATTTCTGAGCATGGAGCCAGGAGTAACCCCTGAGCACAGCCGGGTGTGACCCAAAAACAAAAAACAAAAAACAAAAACAAAAACGTGACCCTGAACACCTTGAACCATGTGGGGTGCTGACAGTCACAGTCAATTCCAGCTCTGCATGATTTCTCAAAACCATTTGTTTTTTCCCCTTCGCTGCTGGGGGTGTGGGGATCCAACCCAAGGTCTCATGAGTGCAGGCATGTTTCCCAATGTCCCCAGTGAGTGTCCCAGCCCGCCCAAGACAGAAGACACAGCCCCATATCTTCCTGAACATAGGTTCCATTTATTGTAGAAAAGAACAGTGTAACCTCCCTGACAAACAGATTTTCAGTTACAAAATAAACCACGGAGGAGGTAAGAACCCGAAGCGGTCCCCAGGTGCCAGCCAGGAAAAGTCTTTCCCCATACCCTCCCAGGGTGGGCAACGAAGTTGGGGACAGATTTTCTCCCTGAGTGGCTCTGACTGATCCCTGCCTGGGGGTGGATAGGGGAGGGGATGGCAAGAAGAGCCAAGGGTGGCAGGCCCCTATTCAGGGCCTCCAGTGCGTCCCCAACACACACCCCCATGGCTGCCCAAACCAGTCGGTAGCACCTTCGCCCTCCCCTGGAAACCCGTCTGTCCGCTTTGCATCCTGTGATGGAATTCTCCAGGCCACAACACACATACATAGTCCAGTGCTTGCAGACCCACCCCAGAATGGGGGTGGAGAGAGGGGAGGAGGGATGAAAGCAGGGAACCGTGGGCGCACGGGCGTGGACAGGACACCCATGGGCTCCAAGCCAGGCAGGGCTGAGCTGTCCTGGCCAGCAGGTGCCAGCCTAGGCCCCGCCCTCGGCGGGACGGACACGCCCCTATCCTGGAGACCACGCCCCATCGCTCAGGCCAATCCCCTTGAAGCCACGCCCGTGTCCCTTAGGCCACGCCCCCATCATTGGGCCAGGTCCCTTAGGCCACGCCCCCGTGCCACGCGCAGGCGCGCGCCTGGATCTGTCCCGTTGATGGTGAAATTAACTGATCCAGGGGCAGCGGCCCCAGATTAAGGCTTGGCCGGCCCGGAGAGTCCCAGGTCCCGCCGAGCATCCCCCGAGCGTCCTTGCGGGGTTAAGAATCCACCGAGCCTTAGACGTAGTTGCTTGCGGGGCCGGAGCGGGCAGCCGAGTACTTGGCCGAGTAGGGCTTGTCGGTGCGAGGCGGGCAGTTGCAGCAGAGCAGCCCCCCGCCGAGCATCAGCAGGCCCGCGGCGGCCCAGCCGATATAGAGACCCGCGCCCATCTCCCGCTTCTGGCCCGCGCCCACCAGCGGGTTGTAGAAGTCGCGGATGACGTTATGCGCCGTCCAGGACACGGGCACAATGGCCAGAAGGCCGGCCACCAGGAAGACGGCGCCCGTGCAGATCATGATCTTGGCCTTGGAGCTTTCGTCTTCCACGCAGTTGGTGCACTTGCCGCCCACCACGGACAGCAGCACCCCCAGCGCGGCCACTATGATGCTGACGATCAGGAGCGCGCGGGCCGCCTGCAGGTCCTGCGGCAGAGCCAGCAGCGAGTCGTGCACCTTGCATTGCATCTGGCCCGTACTCTGCACCACGCAGTTCATCCACAGGCCCTCCCAGACGGTCTGCGAAGTGACGATGTTGCTGCCGATGAAGGCCGACACGCGCCACATGGGCAGCGCGCAGCACAGTATGACGCCCAGCCAGCCCAGCACGGCCAGCGCGATGCCCATCACCTGCAGCCCCATGGAAGCCATGGCGGGAGTCGGAATGGGGTGGGGGGTGGTGCCTGCCGACCAGGTAGCGGAGATCAGAGATCTGGAAGGAGCTGAGAGGCAGGTCCGGCGGACAGGAGGGTTCCCGAGCACCCGGGATGGGATGGATGCTGGATCGCCGCAGTGGTCCAAAAGCAAATCCTTCCAAGCAGCAGCCCTGGGAGAGGCTGGAGCCGTCGAGTGTCGAACTCTGGAAGTTGGTGACCGATGTGCGATGTGCTACAGCCCGGGCGCAGACTGAGTCCAGAGTTATATCTCAGGTAGATGGGCGGGGGCAGAGGGAGGAGCTGGGCCCCCGCAATGGCCTCTGACCAGTCTCTCCGGATTCCAGGGCCAGCCGCAAAAGCCCTGAGGTCCCAGCTCCTGAGTCACCCTCAGGGAGCCAGTCTCAGGAGAAACTCAAGTCCCAGCTCCTGGGTCCCCGCTGAGGTCAGCGCCACCCTGAGCTCCTGGTCTGGCAGCCAGGTAGGCAGATCAGGACACCAGGGGCCCCGCACTCCCAAGGCTTCCATGTGCCAGGTTGAGGTGAACAGCCAAAGCAAAGCCCTTTCCCGTCCCTGGGTTTGGGGACTCAGCATTTCTTGCTTATCCTTACTAGCCCGACAGACCCAACCACCCACAGACCCAGTTGGGGGTCCTGAGTAACAGGAATCCAGGACTCCTCCTCACCCTGCCTCACATCATCCCTGCCTTGCCACCCAGGATGTTTCAGGGGTGAATGCCCCTTCTCCCATCCAGAATCAGATCTGGGGACGCTGCAGATACCAACTGTTCGCCTGATAAGCCCCAGAGTGCAAAGTCCCACATGGCACCTGTGGGGGGAGGAAGAACTGGGCCAGTGTCAGAGTGGGGCACTGGCTGCCGGACGCTGCATGAACCAACCCTAGGGGTCACAACAGAATGCACATCAGTCCCCTGTTGGACATCAGGCAGCAAGACGGAGGGAAGAGTATCTGGGGAGAGGGCAAGAGTGATTGGAGGTAAGAAGAGAAAGGACCAGAAATGGGGCTCCAGACCTAAGAGAGATGAGCTGGAGGGAGGAAGCCAGGAGTCACTGCAGGGAGGGCCCAGGGCTCATCATGGAGTGATCCAGGAGCACCCAACATAATACAACTGCCAGCTGATCCTGGGGTCCACATGACCCAACAGGAGTCCCTCCATTTCCTGTAAATTTGTCTGGGATCAGAGACAGGTCTCAGATGTGGCTGCCTGTAAATCCTATTGTCTTTATATCCCCATTCACAGCAAGAATCAATTCCCCTGGCGAGGTGTCACCCAGTGGCATTTGGAGAGGACATGGGCATTCCCCAACTTCCCAGCCTTGTCCCTGCTCCCGCCTCTGCCCTGACCAAAACAAACACCAACACAGTTTCTGCCAGGGCCACACCTGCCTCTGACTGTGGCACCTCTGGGGCCAGACCACCAGGGACCACCTCCCCTCCCTGACCCTGGATACCAGGACTCAAACCAGTAAACTGAGGCCCACAGAAGATCACGTTCCATCATCAGAGTCTCCTTAATGTCCCTTCCTGTCATCTATGCTTAGACCTAGGGAGACTTGAGGGCTAGCCCCACCCCCTCACTGCACTGCCCACTTCCTTCTATTCTGGGTCCCTGCTGGTGGAGGGATGAGAAGGTGAGCAGGCAGGCCCCAAAACTTTCCACCTGTGCAAGAAGCAACCAAAGGGTGTGGAAGTGGGGTTGGAGGAGCTCAGGTGTGAAGGACTGGGAGAGGTAGCCTGGGGAGTCTCACTCTACACCAGGCAGTATGTGGTGCGTGACTTCTGGGTCCGGGTGCAGGAAGCTGTGATCCTCTGACCCGGTTTCAACTCCCTGCATCCATGACTGTCCACAGTCTCAGACCCTGTGGTGCCTCCTTTGTGCTGGCATAGGAGGGTGTGGCTCTACATAGACTGGGGTGCACAGCATTTTCAGACAGAGTGACTCCCAGCCCAGTTCCCCCTGAGCCTTAGTCTGTCACCCAGCCTGGCCCACCCTGGATCCTTTGTTGGCCACCAGCCAACAGAGGGAAGATGGAAGCCCCCACACCCAATACAGGCTACAGGAAGAGAGAGTCAGCATGATTCAGGATTCCAAAGTGTTCATTCCAGGAGTCCACTCAGTACCCGAAGCTTAAGATAAACACACACCATGCACCACACAGTATATACATGATACACTATACTATACACCATACACTTCAAACTACAGACACTCTACAACAAACAATACACACAGACTACAGACATCAGATACCACACACTACACATATTTACATACTACATGTACATCATATACTACCAATTCCTTCAACATTAGGATTGAAATGAGGGCCTTGGGCTTGCGGCATCAGGCTCCCAGATCATAGGCTCACGATGTTTCACATTCAACCCATGCCCTGTTCCCAGGACACTTTCACCTTCCCTGCTGTGGCTGTGAGCCACACAGAAATGGTTGTGACTAGACACCTTTCAGTGGAAGCTCTACAGAGATATGATGTTGGAGACAGAAAAGCAATTGCAAGCAGTAGGGCATTGTATGGTGAAGCTATTCTAATCTCTTGGTTGGAAAGAGGAACCTGGAGAGGCTGCCGAAAGGCATCTTTGTGGGACCAGAGAGATAGCATGGAGGTAAGGCATCTGCCTTTCATGCAGAAGGTCAGTGGTTCGAATCCCGGCATTTCATATGGTCCCTCGAGCCTGCCAGGAATAATTTCTGAGCATGGAGCTAGTAGTAACCCCTGAGCACTGCCAGGTGTGACACCCCCCCCCAAAAAAAAAGAGGCGTATTTGCAGGTGAGTGTGGAATAATGTGCTTGGGCTTAGGGCATGTGTTGCGTGTGGAGTGTCATGGGCCTGTGTGAAGTAGTTGTTTAAATATAAAATATAGAGTCCTAGTGTTGGTATGGTGAGGCCTTTTTCTGCTCAGCCAAGTGCCTGCAGACCTTACATCCAATGGGTCTATAGATTACAGGGTAACAACAGAGAAACAACCTCACAGGCAGTCAGGTGAAGTTTCAGGAGAAATCCAACTTTATTACAAGGCCCTAACATCATGGGCCACATGGCTTCTAAGCTAAGCAGCCTCTCTTCCCTGCAGCTCATCCTCCATTCTCGCTGCATCTGCTCTCTCTACCTCTCCCCCTTCCTCTCTATTATCCTCTATCCCAAGCTACAGTCCCTCCCAGATGTGGGTGGGACTGACTATCCAGGTAAGACTAGCATATATAATTGGGGGAGGAATAACCCACCGCATACTACAAACATACCACACACAGACTACATATACCTTATTCAACACACTATACACACATCATTACTACACACACTATAACATTACACACACCACACTACACACACCCATTCACTACACATAAACACAGTGCTTACAGATACGCACCATATACTACAAACACACAAACACCTCAATACACCCACATAGGGCTTACAAATACACACCCCACACACACCACCATACAACAAATACAAACAGCACTTACATATTCGCACACATCAGACACCGCACACAAACACAGTAGACAAATACACACAGACAAATACATACAATCTGCCATAAACAGACACAGGCTCACAGGGGACTTAGAGAAACACACACCACAAATCACAAACCCCAGTTCTGTTGCTTATCGAATCACACAGCTTCTTGGGAGCCACAGTCTAGCCTGGGGATGCTGCAGGGGTCCCCTGGGCACTACTGGGGCAGCCCCACATTGCAGCTTCAAACATCCAGGTTTTGTTGTCTCAGCACTTTGGGGAGCACCTCCCGCTCCCCTCCATGACCGAGCACTGCTCAGGAGACTCCCCTCTCCCCAGAACAGCCTTACTGCTGTCAGGGCCCAAAGCTGCTCTTTAAGGGAGTCATTCCTGGCACCATCTTGTCCCTCAGAACTGGGGCTTGACGGAAAACGTTCCTTGGCGTTGAATATGCCCAGTGGAGGGTGACCGGTGCTTGGGGGGCTGGAGACTCTGCTGAGGCACAGCCCAGCTCCTACCTCCCAGAAATGGTCCAGAAGTGAATTTCCTCTCTGAGGTTTGTGGTAAGGGGCAGAGTGGAAGCGAGGCTCCGACTGGGACTTTCCCCTTCTTGGCTCTCTCTGGCCACAGCCTGTCTCTTCCAGTTCTGACAATGGGGAGCAAATATACCCATGTTTCTTCACCCAGGGGTGGAGGGGAAGCTGGCGACACAGTGCCCTGCCCACCAGAGGTATTCACCAGCTGGGGTCCTGGAGGACTCACACCAGCCTGAGGAGGGCAGCAGCCTGGACTCCCCGAGAAAAGCGGGGTTCCAGGCAGGTGGGAGCCCAGAGTCCTCTTGTAATGGCCCCTCCTGGCCCCTCCCCCTCTTCCTACACCAGTCACCTCGCCAGGGCGGTAATGACAGGCCTGGCTGCCCAGCCTGGCCAGACTGGCTGAGCCGGTGCACCCCCAGTTGGGCCCCATGTGGGAGAATAGGGGGGAGAATAGGGGGAGAAGGGACACAGTGGGGTATCTCCCACTGGAGGAGGCGGCTGGAGGCTTCACGCAGGGAGGGGGATTTCCAGAAAATGAGAAAGTCTGGGTTTGAGAGAGGAGTTCAGAATGGGGGAAGGCTTCTGTGCCCCCTAGCAAGGTTCTAACTTTCCTCTGAACATGCAGGACAGCAGCCAAAGGGGCAGGCTGGGAGAGGGGAGGCGCTTGCTTTGCGTGCTGTGGCCACATGCTGATTCCAGCTACCACTTAGGGTTGGTCCCCTGAGTGATCAGGAGTGTGTCCTGGGCCTGGAGTAAGCCCTGAGTCCCACCACGTGTGACCCTAAACTAAATAAAGCAGTGAGGGGCCAGAGAATAGCACAGCAGGGAAGATATATGCCTTGCATGCAGCTGACCTGGGTTCAATACCCAGCATCCCAAACAGTCCTTCAAGCCTGCCAGAGTGATTCCTGTGACTCAAAACAAACAAAGTAAAACAATGAGCTCAGCCATCCAGCCCCAGCATCTGTCTGGGATCCCCAAATACCCCTCATGGGACCCCGAGAGACTCCGCATGAGCTGTGGAGGCCCAAGGCACCCTGTGTTCCTGAAACATCCCTGAATGTGGCCCCCCAAACTAAACAAAGATATAAAATGCTCGATTCTGGGGCAGAGAGATAACATGGAAGTAAGGCATTTGCCTTGCATGCAGAAGGATGGTAGTTTGAATCCCGGCATCCCATATGGTTCCCCAAGCCTGCCAGGAGCGATTTCTGAGTGTAGATCCAGGAGTAACCCCTGAGTGTTGCCAGGTGAGACCCAAAAACCAAAAACCGAAAAAAAAAAAAAAAAAGGCACGATACTGCCAACTCTTGGCCTGGGCACTTGCTTCCTTATCCCCACTACGTGACTTCACTCCCACCTGGCCCAGCCCATTTACTTCCTGCCGTGGGCAGACTGGACCTGCCCACTCCACACGAAACTTTTCACAACTTTCCAGGGCCCGTGGGAAGAAAGGACCTAAGAGCCAGATACCTGGGGCCCTCCCATCTAATGGAGGTGACAGTTCTCCTTTCCCTTTACCCCTACTGTGCCTCTGCCATCAGACCCTCATACCACACTCCTGGTCAGTTGTGGGTGGCCACCAGCTCAATGACTTAGGAGAAAGGAAACCCGAACCCTATCATTCTGGTTCTAGGGAGAAGAGAGTCGGAGACATAGTGTACTAGGGCCCCTGGAGTAATTTGGGGTTCACTCAGATCAGGACTGGCTTCCCAAACTTCTTTCTTTAGCTGACCAGGTTCAGGGCAAGAAGTTCAGTTAGGAATAGGCCCCCAACCTAGACCACTCCCTGTCCATAGAGAAGACACTTGTTTTGTTTTGTTTTGTTTTTTGTTTTGTTTTGTTTTGGGGAGGGAGCTTGGGTCACACATGGCAACGCTCGGGGGTTACACCTGGCTCTGCATTCAGAAGTCGCTCCTCGCAGAATCGAGGAACCATATGGGATGCCGGAATGTGTTGGCCGTGTGCTATATAGCTCTGGCTTCGAGAAGCCACTTGTAACTCGAGAGAGAAAGTATAAGTGCCAGCTGGGAAGCCAGACAAACTTCCTGAAGAAGGTAGCAGGGAGTGGTCCTGAAGGTGAGTAAAATCTTACATGCCTAAGCAGAAAGAGTATCCCAAGGGCTTAACAAGAGCAGAGATGGTGGTTCAGTGGGGAAAGTGTGCTGTAAGGAAAGGTCTGGAGCTGGGTGGGGAAAAGGGTAAGGCCTCAGTGGTCAACCTGGACACTTAGGGGCACCAGGGATCCCTGGACAGGCTAGTCTGGGAAGCTGTGGCTTGTGGGACGCCTTGTGCCCCCCCACCTGAAGCCGTTCCATTAGAGCTTTGGGGTTTGAGTCTGGACCTCGAGTGCAAACCACTGACCGCTGACTCCCAGAAAGAGCCTTGTCCTGTGCCCTGCTAGAGTAAAGCAAGGAGTGGAGCCCCTGCTTCCTGTCCAGCCAAACGGCCCTGGAGCCCCACATCTCTTCCCTTCTGAAGACCTGGGCAGGGTTCGAGGGCTGATGGCAGTGGCTGACTGAGCCCCTGACCCTGCTCAGTGATACGGAGAGAAACCAGCAGGTCAGTGGGAACTTCCAGACGATGGCCCGCCAGTGAGTCAGTGGTGACAGGCCAGGGACAGAAACCCAGGAGCCAGGATCGGGATCAGGGTGGCAGCTGCCCTGCCCTGTGACTCAGCCTAGATGTCTTGGCCCCTTGCAGCACCCATGGGCCCTCGGGGCCTCTTCCGGCTCACGTGCCTTTCCTGGATGGGGCAGATAGAACCACAACCTGACCCCTGGCCCATCTCTCAGCCCAGAGGCTACCAGGCATACTCTCTCTCTCTCTCTCTCTCTCTCTCTCTCTCTCTCTCTCTCTCTCTCTCTCTCTCCTCTCTATTTCCTCTCTCCTCTCCTCCTCTCTTCTCTTTCCTCTCTCCTCTCTTCTTTCTCTCTTTTCTTCTCTCTCCTCTCTCCTTTCTTCTCTCCTCTCTCCTCTCTTTTTTTTTTTTTTTGGTTTTTGGGCCACACCCAGTGACGCTCAGGGGTTACTCCTGGCTATTCGCTCAGAAGTCGCTCCTGGCAGGCACGGGGGACCATATGGGGAACCGGGGATGGAACCGCGGTCCATCCTAGGTTAGCGCAGGCAAGGCAGGCACCTTACCCTCCAGCGCCACCGCCCGGCCCCATCCTCTCCTCTCTTCTCTTCTCTCTATTTCCTCTCTCCTCTCCTCTCTTCTTTCTCTTTTCTTCTCTCCTCTCTCTTTTTTTTGTTTTGTTTTTGGGCCACACCCAGTGACACTCAGGGGTTACTCCTGGCTATTCGCTCAGAAGTCACTCCTGGCAGGCACGGGGGACCATATGGGGAACCGGGGGATCAAACCTCGGTCCATCCTAGGTTAGCGCAGGCACCTTACCTCCAGCGCCACTGCCCGGCCCCTCTCTCCTCTCTGTCTTCTCTCTTCCCTCTTTTCTTCTCTCTCCTCTCTCCTTTCTTCTCTCCTCTCTCCTCTCCTCTCTTCTCTTCTCTCTCCTCTCTATTTCCACTCTCCTATTTCTCTTTTTTCTTCTCTCTCATCTCTTTTCTTCTCTCTAATCTCTCTCCTCTCACCTTTCTTCTCTCCTCTTTCCCTCTCTCTCTTCCCTCTCTCCTCTCTTCTCTCTCCTCTCTATTTTCTCTCTCTTCTCTCTCCTTTTTCTCTTTTCTTCTCTTTCCTCTCTATTTCCTCTCTCCTCTCTCTTTTCTTTCTCTGTCTTCTCTCTCCTCTTTTTTATTCTCTCATCTCTCTTTTCTCTCTTTTCTTCTCTCTCCTCTCTTCCCTCTCTCTCTTCTCTTCTCTTTCCCTCTCCCTCTCTCCTTCTCCCTTTCTCTGTCCCTTTCCTTCTCCCTCTCTTTTCCTCTCTCTTTCCCTCTCCCTCTCCCCTTCCCATAGGAAGGACTCAGGCGCCACCTGCAGGAGAAAAAGCTGCCAGGAGCACCAAAGAGCCTCAGATCCTACTGGGAGTATCCAAACCAACCACTCCATGTTCAAGGGCTTTTTTTTTTTTTTTTTTTTTTTTTGGTTTTTGGGTCACACCCGGCACTGCTAAGGGGTTACTCCTGGCTCCATGCTCAGAAATTGCTCCTGGCAGGCACGGGGGACCATATGGGGCACCGGGATTCAAACCGATGACCTTCTGCATGAAAGGCAAACGCCTTACCTCCATGCTATCTCCCGGGCCCCTCAAGGGCTTTTCTATAGGAGAATTTGAAATTTTGTGGTGGTGCCGGAATTGAACCTAGGGCTTCACTCATGCAAGGCAAGTGTCCTTGCATGGAGCCACCTCCATGTGCGGTTTGACCTGATTTGGGGGAATGAAATCCCAAATTTTGCTTAGGGGGCTGTGGACCATCCCCACGATTCTTGCTCAACTGGACAAGACAGTCCAATGCCAGGAACTTAGACATCCATGCCTGCTGGAAACAGAGCCCTGGAGAGCACAAGGAAACTGACAGGGGGACAGGGCAGTGCCCCCATATATCACTATACACATGGCTAAAAACAGCATGCTTATGCTGCATGCTCATGACACACAGCACACAAGCACAACACATCACATACACCACAGTGCAACATCCATACGCCACAGTGCAATATCCACACGACATGTGCAATACTCATAAAACATACCATATACATGCTACACACATGGCATGCACACAACAGATGCAAATGACACATGCCACAGCACACATGTACCACAAGTATACAGCACAGTGCAACACATACCATATACATATACACAGACATGCCACACATATAACACACACACCACGGTTCACTGGCCTCTCACCCTGAAGCCGCAGTGACCCACGCCGCACATCACCCCTTCACCCCGGAAGTCTTTCTCTTTTCTTTTTTTTTTTTTGGGTCACACCTGGCAGTGCTCAGGGGTTACTCCTGGCTCCATGCTCAGAAATTTCTCCTGCCAGGCACGGGGGACCATATGGGGCACCGGGATTCGAACCGATGACCTTTTGCATGAAAGGCAAACGCCTTACCTCCATGCTATCTCCCGGGCCCCGGAAGTCTTTCTCGTGTCTTCTGATCCTCTGAGTGACTGAGGTGGAGGCTGGAGCAGCCACTGTGACACAACCCAGCCAGACCTGGCATTTTCAGTCACTGTCCTTCCTGCCATCCCATCCAGGCTGTGGTTTCTTCTCTCTGCAGATCCCACCTCTGCCCCAAGTGCCTTTCTGCTCTGTCAGACAAGCAGGAGGCCCCAACCTGATGCTCAAATCCCCGTCCAGGGTTATCAGAGACATCCCCACTGTGTCACCTCCAAACATTTGTGCCTGCTCTGAGCACTGGATACTCAGGTGGGCAGGTGGCTGAGCCTGCAGCTAAGTTGAGTGCTTTGGGCTTGAGTCGGGCTCTTAGCCAGGACTTCCCTGAACCAGAGTGAAGATGGCCCCAGTGGATTGGGGAAGCTAGGCCCTGGTTGGCCAGGGGGTTGCAGGCCCAGGCCTGCAGGGCATCACCCCCATTAGAAACCTCCCATTAGGAAAGCTGCTGCCACATCAGTCCAGTCCACAAAGAGGACACAGAGCCGGCAGGGAGATGAGTGGGCAGCAGAACGGAAGCTGGTGACCCCGGGCTCAGGAACACTCCAGAGACTGATCCCTGCAACACTGCAGGGTCCCTGAACACCTTGGAGAGGGACTGCAGCATTAAATTGGGAGCAGCCCCTGAGTTCCACCAATGGTGACTTCAAAACCTCAGGTACACAGAGCCAGGACTAAGCACTGAGCACATCTGAGTATGGCTTCAAAACAAATTAAAAAAAAAAAAGGAAACAAAAACTGCCTTAAAAAATAGCAATCTTGCTTTTCTGCCTCTTTTCTGCTGAGCTGGCTCCGAACAACAAGGACAGTAACCTCTCCAGGACCCGCACCCAAAAAACACGGCGCTCCGCTTTGCTCCGTGGCAGCGCTTACCTGGTAACCCCTGAATTCCATTACTGCACATTGTAAGAAGCAATCTAAAGCCGACACTGAAATTAGAAATTTTCACACTGAACAAATCAGAAAAGCTGAGGTTATGCAACTGTTGCTAGGCATGGGGGTTAGGGAGACCAGTGCTTTCTCCCAAGCTGGGGGAGTGCTGGGAGGCTTGGTTTTAAATAAAGAAGAAAAAAAAAAGTAGCAATCTCAAAAAAAAAAAAAAAAAAGTAGCAATCTGGGGCCAGAGAGATAGCACAGTGGTAGGGTGTTTACCTTGCATGCAGGTTTGATCCCCGACATCCTATAGGGTCCCCAGAACTCATCAAGAATGATACTTAAGTCCAGAGACAGGAGTAATCCCTGAACACAGCCGGGTGTGGCCCAAGAAAAATGTAGCAATCTGGGGCCAGAGTGATAGCACAGTGTGGAGGACATTTGCCTTGCATGCAGCTGGTCCAAGTTCGATCCCCAACATCCCATATGGTCACCCAAGCACTGCTAGGAATGACCCCTGAGCTCAGAGCCAGGAATAAACCCTGAGCATCACAAAGTGTGGTCCCCAAAAAACAAACAAACACAAAAAGAATAAAGAAAAAGTAATTTGCACATCCTGGACATCAGTGGGGTGCCATCCTCGGGACTCTGAGATGGGCAACAGGAGAGTTAGCCTCTCAGAAATTCTGCCTGCACCAGTTATCTTTATTCCAGTTTGCATGCTGGGACCACCAGATTCGGATCTGTGCAGAATGCATGTGTACACCCAAGTTCCATTTGCCGGGTCCCCTGAAAGTAGTGGCACCAGACTGTGACCCCAGGGAGATCCCTACCATATGCACTAAGTCTCCAGTTTACTGAGAGTTGGGAGAGCTGGACCCCCACTGGGCCTGTCTCAGGGCCATCAGTATCCCCCACTTTGGCCGCATGGTATGGGATGGTAGAGGTGGCAGAGGACAGCTCAGGGTGTGACACTCTCACGACTGCACTTGTGGCCCCAGAGCTGGAGGATCCCGGCAGGAGATCAAGCCTAGGTCCAGTCATGGGCTGCGTTTTGGCTTCCCTGCCAATATTTGGGTCCCCTCTGCCCACTTTGCCCCCACTAGGCTGGGCAGTTTACACCTGTGGTACTGGAGTCTGCCGTCCCCTTGTGGGCATTTTCGGGAACTGCAGCTGGTGGCAAGAGGCACTGCAGGTCGTGATAAAGGCTGGACTCACAAATTCTCCATTAGATGGAAAAGTAAAGTTGACCAGCGCCTTAGGCAGCATTAGGCCCCCAGAGGGATGTCGGGGACAGTCAGAGAGCTCAGCAGGCAGCCTGGAAGAGCCATCCCTACCTCCGCCCAGTCAGCCCAGGGCTGGAGTAAGCTGAGGCCTGGGAGAGCATGCAGAGTGGAAATCCAGAGGGCCCAAGATGGGGAATTCCAGACAAGACCCCCTGGAGCTCCACTAGAGAAGAACCTGATGTCTGATTCCTTTACCAAGTCACCAGCCTAGCAATGTGTAACTTCAGCAATAAAGTATGACTGGGACTGGGAGGAAATCATGCAGGATGCACCCAGAGCCTGGCAGGAGCAAGGATTAGTCACTGAATTCCAGAGATGGCACAAATCGGGCAGGTCACAGTGGTGGGAGTACCAGCGGGGTCACAGTTGGGAGCACCCAGCGTGGTAACAGCGGGGAGGACCCAGAGGGGTCACAGTAGGGGGAGCAACCAGCAGTTGTCAACACCTCACTGAAATACCAGGAAATCTAACAGATCAGAAATATTAGAGCCACAGAGATAACATGGAGGAAAGGCATTTGCCTTGCATGCAGATGGTCGGTGGTTTGAATCCCGGCATCCCATATGGTCCCCTGAGCCTGCCAAGAGCGATTTCTAAGCGTAGAGCCAGGAGTAACCCCTGAGTGTAGCCGGGTGTGACCCAAAAACAAACAAGCAAAAAAAAAATATTAACATTTCCAAACCACAGCGCCTAAAAGGGGAAAAGAATGGAGGGGAGAGAAGAAAAGTCTGCCAAAATAGACAGACTGGGGGTGCGGTGGAAGAAGTGATGGGAGAGCAACTAAGGAAATGAACACTGGTGTTAGAACATGTATGACTGAAACTCAACTACCAGTGACTTTTTAACTCTATATCTCATGGCGATTTAATAAAAATTTTTAATTAAATAAAAAAGGAATATTGGAGCTGGGGAGATACGGATTTGATCCTCAGCTTCCCTTATGCTTCCCCAAACCTGCCAGGAGTAATTTCTGAGCACAGAGTCAGGAATAACCTCTGATCACTAGAAGGTATGTCACAAAAATAAAAACAGCCCCTCACCAAAAAAAAAGCATCTTCTGTCTCAATAAAATTAAGTACATGGCAAAATGATTAAAAAATAGACAGTTTGGAAGAGGAGATTTCCTAGCAACAGAACCTGATACTTAAAGCAATTCTCAAAATCATTGAGACAAACATCTCCATAGACATTGCCATTAACTAGTCCAGAAAACAGAAAGCAGAGGGCCAGATGCCTAACACCACAAGTTCCTGAATTTGACCCCCAGCTCATGCTCTATCTGCCACAGTTACCAAGTGTGGCCCTGGTGGCCTCAGCCTGTCCAGGAGTGACCTCCAAGAAAGAACACCAACATGAACAATTGAAAAAGTGTTAGTGTTAGAAAGAAATAACACTGGGGCCCGGGAGATAGCATGGAGGTAAGGTGTTTGCCTTTCATGCAAAAGGTCATTGGTTCGAATCCCGGTGTCCCATATGGTCCCCTGTGCCTGCCAGGAGCAATTTCTGAGCATGGAGCCAGGAGTAACCCCTGAGCACTGCCGGGTGTGACCCAAAAACAAAAACAAAAACAAAAAAAAAAGAAAGAAATAACAGAACAGCAAATGAAAACATGTGGAAAGAGGAGAGAAGGAAAGAGGGCACTGAGGCCAGCAGAAATTGCTGAATCTAAACCCCAAACCCCACATTTGCTGGCAATAGCTCTGGTGCTGGGGATCCAACTCATGGTCTTATATTTTCAATCTGGATGTTTTTACCACTGAGCTATACCCTTGCCTCAGGCTTAAAATTGGGTCCTTTGTGGGCCCAGAGAGATGGCGCAGTGGCGTTTGCCTTGCAAGCAGCCAACCCAGGACCAAAGGTGGTTGGTTCGAATCCTGTTGTCCCATATGGTCCCCGTGCCTGCCAGGGGCTATTTCTTAGCAGACAACCAGGAGTAACCCCTGAGCACGGCCAGGTGTGACCCAAAAATAAAAAAAAAAAAAAATTGGGTCCTTTGTAAGCAGAGCCATAACACAGAGGATAGGGCATTTGCCTTGCATGCAACCCTCCTGAATTCGATCTCTGGAATCCCATCAGATCTCCTGAGCCTGCCAGAAATAATTTCTGAGCACAGAAATCCGTGAGCACCCCCCAACAGGTATGACCCCAAAAGAAACAAAAAATGTGGATGTTCTTTGAGGTGATGCACTCCCATTGTTGTCCTTCAGTTCCTGGATCTGCAGATAACACTAAAATCCTGAAACAAGCTTTGTTTTCAAGAAATGTGCATGTGCATGAGCAAAATTATCTACAAGTGCAGATGTGAAAAAAATAAATAAATAAAATGGCTGCCTTATCTTTTAAAAGATGTTAGAGGCGAGATGGAGAGATAGGACAGCAAGGAGGGCACTTGCCTTACACTCAGTGTACCTAGTTCGATCTCCAGTATCCCATAAGGTCCCTGGATCACATCCAGGAGTGATTTCAAAATGCAAAGCCAGGAGTAAGCTCTGAACCTTGCAAGAAAGAAATAAAAAAGAGGGGTCGGAGAGATAGCATGGAGGTAAGGCATTTGCCTTTCATACAGAAGGTCAGTGGTTCGAATTCCAGTATCCCATATGGTCCCCCAAGCCTGCCAGGAGCAATTTCTGAGCATAGAGCCAGGAGTAACTCCTGAGTACTGCTAGGTGTGACCAAAAAAAAAAAAAAGAAAAGAAAAGAAAAAATAAAAAGAAAGGAAGGAAGGAAGGAGGGAGAGAGGAAGGGA